>CAODLS010123032.1:0-17983 GCA_948243855.1 Flueggea neowawraea | reverse complement strand
AAAACACAAAACTATCAACTAAAACCCTAGCACCAAAATCCGTATTTTGTGTAGAGAGGAAGAAGAAGAGTTTTTCGGTTTTTTTCTGTGTTCAATGAGTGAATTAATTGAATTAATGCAGGTGTGTGGCCGGCCAATATTAGGGTTGAAGTTGATGTGTTTGTATCAAACACAAATTCTCAATTTCAAAGAAGATGGGATGAAATCAAACACATCAAATGTATTTGAATTATCCTCATCTTATCATATTTAATTCAATGCAATTATCATGTTAAAATGCATATACATGGCCAGATTTCACACCTCATTTGGGCTTAATGGGCTGGTCATTTAACTCACTTAAATAACCACTCATTTAGCCCGGTCCGAAACACTCTCACGCACTTACATTTACGAAACTCTTAAGTAATTTTAAGTGAACCTTTATGAGAGATAAAATTCGTTTAACCTAACCAGATTACTTTGTGTGCGATCCTATAGGTCCATCTAAAGTCGGCAATGGACCCAAAATGGGCTTTCCGCCCATAAGTCGTAAGTGGACTCTAGCAAGTCATTACGACTAGTCGAATTAGATGAATTTGCACCGTTAGTGAAATATGACCTATTTAACAATCTTATGTGATCCTTTGCCTATTGATATCATGTCTAGCATGAGGTATGGAACATGTCACCCTCATTTCTCGTTAAGACATTTATTGGTCTTTTAGTAGATTGATTAGGTCAAATGTGTAATAACCCTTATTACATCATCTGGGTGCGGCCGCACGCTACTCAATCTCACTAACCAAGTGGCCGATGATATCTCTCTCAATTAAGAGAGTGGAAATCCCCTCACTTCACTCATAGCTCATCAGGTGCTTCGTGGTATACCCAACTGCACTCATACTTGGTACTCAGTTACGAGCTCGTTAGACATACATCAAAGCATACTAGGACTCACCTAGGTTTTATAGTGATTTCATGTCTGAGCAATCAACTATAAGAATGTAATGAGATTCACTTATGACTTATAACCATGTAGTGAACTCATTAAAGTGGATCTATCTATACATTGTTCTTAACAAGTACTATGTCATTGATCGACATCCTATGTCCTATAATCAATAAAATTCAACCATCTCTCAATGAACATACTAGTCTTAGTTTATTATCGTTTCCACGATAATAATCGACTAGGGATATTTTGAATAGTGTTTGTAAATGTTTAGGTTTTACTTCCAAGTCACCACACTTGCATCTGAACCCACAACTATTCATGGATACTTTGTTAATTTATTTTCACAAGAAAATAAAAGAACAAATTATTGCTTTATATTATAAATTAACTGAAGTACAATGTCTTGGGATTTGGGCATACACTAACATGTATGTATACTCGAATGAATTGATAAAGGGGTTTATCAATGTCATTTGTTGTATCAATCTACTTGAGATCAAGAAATATGCTAAGCAATACAAGGTTGACATGTGACTATGCCTTATGCTTAGATGAGATATCGTGAGACAAATTGACTAAATATTAGACTGTGAAAGGTTAACTCGGATTACCGAAATCCACTCGATTTTGGGTTGCCATAATGTATTACTAGATACCGCTTATGGACTTTAGGCCCATTGCCAATTTCAAGTGGGTTTATTGGGTCACACACAAGAACGAATTGGATTGGTTACAAATGTTCTCTCTTTGTGGTGATTGAATTATTAAGATGATTAATTTGATTAATCAATAATAATTCAGGGTTTATAATTTATGTGTTAAATAAGACTTAATACACAGTTCATTAATGTAATAAGCTTTTAATATAAATCACTAATTATCATGTTTATGGGTAATTAATTATGTGTAACATAATTCGACCCATGTGAGTGGTTTATTAAATGATAATGTATCATATAATTAAAAGCCTAATGACATTAATAAACCCATTAGAATTTTGGCACACTCACCCATTTAGGAAAAGAAATTTCGGCAAATCATCCTAATTGGGGAGAGAGGAAATTTGGCACACACACCACCTCTCCTATTTTTTAGGAGTCTCTTTCATTGTGTGACAAGGGAGGAAATTCGGAACACACATGCCTAGTTAGGAGTCCATGACTAATTAGGATTTTTATTCTTGTATGACAAGAAAAATAAAACCCTAATTTGTATGTGGCATATTTAATTAGGAAGTGATTATTCTTGTGGAACAAGAAAGGCAAACCCTAGTATGACTAGTTAGGAATTCGGCACACTCTCTCTTGAATAGGAAGATGCCAAATTCTTGGAGAGCAAGCAAGGAGAATTTCGGCTCCCATAGTGCACCTATTTAGGTCTCCTCATATGCCTATAAATAGGATGCACTCATTGTCATTCTATTCATTCAAGGCAAAGCCGAATTTGAGAGTGCCACTTTCAAAGAGAGAAAATTATTTTGTAAACTTTAGAATAAAGATTCTAAAAGGGTGCTAGTACACTCCACCAATCCAAGGTAAGTTCATTTTTGTGGATACCTCTAGATACGTTCGTACAAAAGGCAACGTGACCAAAGGGTAGTTCGGGTTTTACTAAAAGCTACACCAACATTCTATCCGATCGAACATAAGAGTTTTGGATCCAAGGAAGATCTTCTAACCCTAATTGTATATGTTGATGTACATGGATCCTTGGTGGAATTCTAGACTAAAATTTTTGTTATTTTTGCTGCGTTGTATGCTTATGAATGTCATTAAGTGGTCACGAATTCCAACAGACTTTTCCAACATATTTGTGATAATGGTTTAAATGTCAAATTAGAAATATGATCTATTAAAAAATTTCATCTTTTTGTGTAAGAAGCAAGCAATGAGTATATAAGTTGTATTGCACAAAAAAATGCCATAGTAGTAGCACATAAATTAACCATATCACAAAGAACTAAATTAAGGCTGTGATGCCTATAACGTGTATAAAATAGTCTAAGATTTATATCGAATAATCTTCTTTGCACACCTTGTTTACCTCCTATATTAGCCCCATTGTCATATCCTCGCCCTCTTACATCATTTAAATTAAGTTCAAGACTTTTCATTGTATTTGTTAGTGTATCCAAAAAGGACCTTGTCCAATTGTATCATACACTTTTAAAAAATCTATAAAATATTCTTCTAGTTTTATTGGATTTGTTGAAATATCGACACACCTTAATACAAAAGACATTTGCCAATTGAATTGTATTTGATTTCAAATTAAATAATTTACAACAAAATCAAAATACTTTGTCTAACTCTTTCGAATATAATAGCCATTTATATCATGTTTTTCTCCATTTGGTAATTTTTGAATATAATGAATTAAAGAAAAGTGTTTAGAAAATTTATCTATTGGAAAATCTATGTCTCGTCTAATTGGTCCTTTCTCAACTAATAAATTAATTAGGTTTGAATCTACAGTATTCTAGTGTACTGGATCATATATTTTTTTAAAATTTATTTCTTCCTTTTTATTGGCATCTTCATTATTGTTAGTTATCTTATTACCTAAATTGATTTCATATTCTTCATCATTTTTTAGGGAATTCAAATTATTGTCTTCAGAAATTTCTTCACAATTTTCTACTAGTTTTTCATTCAAATCTCCATTTGGTTTCTCTTACATTTGGTGTTTTATATTAATAACAAATCTATCAATTGCATCTTTTTGTGATTGAATTAATTCTTCAATTCTTCTCTTCTTTTTAAGTTTGTCAAATCCATCTTAAAAAACAGCTAAGTTAGAGCTCAATTAAAAAAAATAAAAGTTAATTATAAAATTGCAAAAGAATAATAGAATCTGACATTTAACAAGAATTATTTTTGTTATCAGTGGAGGAACATTGAGTTGTTTATACATTTAAGACAATTTAGTATTAGGTTAAAAAAAATTTGTATTATATTTGTAGCATCTCAATTTAGAAACTAGCCTACAAATATATGTAAATTAAAATATTAAAATTATTCTATACACAATTAACTACATTGAAGGAATCGGGTATTGGTTCAACAAATAAACAGTATAAAAGGCGGTTCAAGTTACTTATCTAGATTCCGGCGGAAGCATAACAGCAAACATCAACTGCATGACCAAGTTTCGATGTTGGTCTCGTGAACAAACCACGGTCAGATATTCGACGGGAGTACTCGTATGTTCCGCATTCTAGATGTCATGAAAATCGACATCATCGATTGATGATCATGGTGCAAGAAGATGGAGGAAAGGATGATGGAAGGATGAAACATATTTCTCCCTCCCTCATTTTCTTCTCTTTTCTTCCCTTTTCCTTCCCCTTTTTTCTTCTTCTTTTCTTTCCTTCTCTCTTTCTCCACCTCTATCTTTCTTCTCCTCCCTCACCCATATATATAGGTAACCAAATGAACCTAATGGGCATGTGGACCTAATGGGCCCAACTCAATTGGGCTTACCAATTGGTTTCGGTCTAAGATCCCAGTTCACACTTTGACCGACCGGTTCAGTTCACCCGTCATGGACGAACTGCTTTTTCCAACAGATTGCTCAACGGAACCACATTGCAGAAAGAGGAACAACCTTAATATATACGCTTTTCCAATTTCTAATCACAAAAAAAAGTACTAGAATGTTGGGGAATGAGGAGGGCTACACCAAAATATTGAAGTAGGGCAATATTAGTGTCCTTTTACCTCCATAAACTAATATTATCTTCACAGTTTAAAAAAATCAATTTCTTGCATATTGAGAATACTTCAAGTGATTGGACACGTTTGTTATCAATTCGGAAATTGAGAGTTTATCCGCGGACAAAAATATTGGTAGCGACTCTACTGTTCAAGGATGCTGATATATGGTTATACCAACGTAGGTGTGTAACACGATTGCTACAATAATGTGTATCTCACAAACACAGTTCTGTTCAACTCATCATTTTCTCCTATAAAACCACACCTCTCCCTACACTTCTGGGTATCAATCATTCTCTTTTTATTCACTTCACCTCTTTTCCTCATTATTATCTCATTTTGTCTCAAAATTTTTCATTTCCCTCCTTTCCACTGTTTCTTTTCTTTGCCTCCCTTTCTTAGCTCAATCTATCATTTCACAACCATGTTGGCAAGGAGTCGACTCTTCCAAGCAGAATCCACCATGGAGCTGTAAGTTCCAACTTCAAACTAGCTAGTTCTATGTTCATGTTGGGATATATTTAGAGCAACTGTCGGTTGCCACTTGAGAGTAAGTTAAGTGGTTGAATGTATGAGTCATATACTAAAAAACAACTGTCGACTGCCTGAGTTGTTTGACCCCGACCATAAATAAATTTATTAGTGATTCAAAGTCAAATAAAGTCATTCAGTTTATCAAAAACCAAACCAAACAGTTCGTTAGAATTTTTTTAGTTCTATATACATACATATATTTAAGTTGCGTGCATATTTATGTAATTTTTTTTCAGATAGAAGAAAGGCATGGTATTAGGCACTACTTGCAAGTGGAAAGCCAAACTAAAGCTCATATTGAGACTGAAGCAATAAATCCTCAGACCAACTACTCCAAGTGTTTCGATGATGATGGCCGCTTGAAGAGAACTGGTCATTATATAACTATTACCTTTTCTTTAACATAAATTAACTAAGTTGATTAGTAATTCAACCACTAGCTTAAATAGCAATAAATACTTCTGCGATCACACATTTGCGCATAATTCCAAATTCAAAACTCAAACTTCAAAATTTTTGCAGACAAGTTCTATGTCTCTCAAAACGAGCAAGATTAATAACACATAACACTAAAACAGATGTGGAATTCGGATATACTGAAGGTAAGAAGAAAAAAGTTCACAATTTAGAGTAATTAAAGAAAATGTGGACTCTAATAAATTTGTAGTTTATTATAGTCTTAATTTAACTTGTTATAATTATTATTATGGTCATATGAAATTAACATAATATTTTTTCATTCTATAACTACAATCTGTTCCCATCAAGAAATTTTCTTTCATGTTTCACTCAGATGGCTTTCACAAAAAGTTGATAGCTTCTAGTGAATATCCAGAACTAATATTATGATGCCAATTTGATGATTCACAGGAACTTTTTGGACTGCAACATCACATATTATAACAGCAGTTATAGGCTCAGGAGTGTTGTCACTGGCATGGGCAATTGCTCAGCTTGGTTGGGTTGCGGGACCAACAGTCATGATCCTATTTGCCTTAGTCAATCTCTACACTTCCAATTTACTGGCATAGTGCTATAGGTCTGGTGACCCTGTAACAGGACAGAGGAATTATACTTACATGGATACTGTTAAGGCCAATTTAGGTACAAAGTTATTTTTATCTTCTGTGGTTCCATGGAGGGTCAGTTTGGATGATGATCACATTCTGATTGTCACCATGGTTGTGTTGGTTCAGGTGGAAGGAGGGTGATGTTCTGTGGGTTGATTAGTATCTGAATTTGTTTGGTGTTGCTATTGGTTACACCATTGCAGCATCTGTCAGCATGATGTAAGTTTTTCTCTTTTTATATCTTTCAGATATCTGACTAATCTAGATTTGAGACAAGATAAGGTCTTATGGATGCTACAAATCTCCCTACCAAGTTTTAAAGCCTATTTATATTTAGAGCTCAAACTTGACATTTCTGGTTAAGTGAAAAGGAATCCTTGCTACTCCACTACAGCCCTCAGTTGCTTTTTCTTAATCACTTTTATTCACTAATTTTCCTGTCTTGATGTTTGGTCTTTTATTGGAACAACTGCAGACAAATATCTGATAAGTTTCTTAATTATGACAAAGATGGTCTATTCTGACAATTACAGGGCAATAAAGAGATCAAACTGTTTCCATAAAAGTGGAGAAAAAGATCCATGCCACATGTCAAGCAATGGATACATGTTAACATTTGGAATCACAGAAATCATACTTTCTCAGATTCCAGATTTTGATCAAGTATGGTGGCTTTCTATAGTTGCAGCAGTTATGTCATTCACATACTCTACAGTTGGTCTTGGTCTTGTCATTGGCAAAGTTGCAGGTACTCAAAAATGAATATTTACAGGCTTCAAACATACTAGCAGGAACTGCTACTAGTAGTCTAGTAGTATCGGAGTCATCTGAGAGGGCGAGTTTTCAATCCATTACACGGATGTTTGTGGTTGTTTGTCGGCAGAAAAATCAAGCATCAAAGGAAGCCTTACCGGTATTAGTATAGGAACAATGACCAGTGCTGCTGGAATGGTCACTCCAATGCAGAAGATATGGAGAAGCCTGCAAGCTCTAGGAGCCATTGCCTTTGCATATTCTTACTCTGTTATCCTTATTGAAATCCAAGTAATTTAATGATTGTTTCATCAACTCACAGTTATTTAAATTAATGTAAGGCTTTTTTCATCTCTGATTATTGTAACTGTCTTTAAATATTCTAGAACACTATAAGATCTCCTCCTGCAGAGCACAAGACGATGAAGAAGGCCACTGTATTCAGTATTGCAGTAACTACCATATTTTACTTGCTCTGTGGAAGTTTTGGTTATGCAGCCTTTGGAGATAAAGCACCTGGAAATCTATTGACTGGGTTTGGATTCTATAATCCTTATTGGCTTCTAGACATTGCCAATGTTGCAATAGTAGTCCACCTTGTTGGTGCATATCAGGTATAAACTTGTTCCTATCAGATTACAAAAATGCCTTTCTAATAACTGAGTCGTTATGATGGAGAACTGCAATAAGTTAAGGTCTCGGGTTCAAGCACTCGGTATAGAGAAGTCGTAAGGAAAATTTTGCCGCCTGGCTTGAATCCGTATTAATCCAATATGAGAATACTATCTTGATACTGTATGATTTAATAAAAAATAATAAGAATAATAACTAACAATTCTTAGTCCTATAGGGTAATCTAACTATATAATCTAACAAAGAAACTCATTATTCAAGAACATGGTGCTTGTAGGTTTATTGCCAACCACTATTTACATTTGTGGAGAAATGGAGTGCACACAAGTGGTCAAAAAGTGACTTTGTGACAGCAGAATATGAGATACCTATCCCCTTTTGTGGTCTCTACCAGCTTAACCTCTTCAGGCTAGTATGGAGAACCATATTTGTTATATTCACAACACTTATAGCAATGCTCATGCCTTTCTTCAATGATGTTGTTGGGATCCTTGGAGCCATGGGTTTCTGGCCACTAACTGTGTATTTCCCTATTGAGATGTACATTTCTCAGAAGAAGATTGGAAGATGGACTAGCCAGTGGTTAGGACTTCAGATTCTCAGTGTGACCTGTTTGGCTGTCACCATTGTTGCTGCTATTGGTTCTGTGGCTGGAGTTGTTCTTGACCTCAAGACTTACAGACCATTTAGAACTACCAACTGATAGTAAACAACTATGAATTTGGTCACATTGTTTTGTGGCAGTTTGGTACTTCCATTTATTTCAAAAATTTCTGTATTGTTAAGTCCAAATAATGAAAAAGTTAGATAACCTCTCATTACATGTTCACCAACTTCTTTCAGTTAAGAGATACAAAGGAGTAATTTAAATTTCATAAATGGGATTTATTGATGGTATATTAAAGAAGGGTATATTATAACAATGCTTCCTCTATTTTTTCATTATAAAATTTACCAAGTCTACGAATTTGCTACCTAATTTTGTTATTTTTTTCATATAAAATTTACCGAATCTACAAATATGCAATCTAATTTTGTTATCTACTACTAAATCTACTATTAACAAACACTTGTGAAAGTTTCATCTAATATAGGCAACTTCTAGGGATCGAGTCATGTCTTACATGTCAGCAAAGCATAATATATACTTGGTTGTAATCCTTAAAGATGGACATCCACAAATGTTAAATCATGCTAATTGCTACCACCACTACCACAACGAACGCTCAGAAACAAGACTAGACTTGACATTGCTCCACACGCATAACACTTGCTCTGATTCATGTCAAGAATGGAAGGTGAGATAAGAATGCAAGAACAGTGACACAGAAAACTTTTACTGGTCAATCCTTTGCAGAATGAAGAAATCAACAAACATCCCAGAATTCCGCAGTTCTAAAGGGCATAAAGTTCATCCAAAACCAACTAAAGAAAAATTGACTCTACACTACTACTTGCTTTTTGCCTTCTTGTCAGCAGAGCTCGCCTGCACTGCAGCTTTCACAAGAGTCGAGGGTTTGATAGCACTTTTCGGGTTAAGGGCTCTCCTTATTTTGAACACGGCCCATGCAGTGCCAATTGAGTGTCCGGCTGCTTCGAGACCTTCGTTTGCGACCCTCCCAGCTTGTTCTCCATACCTGCAATGATAAATTGTGCATTCTTATTATTTTATATGCTGAGAAGAATTACCGGTTTATGAATCACATAATTCTGCCTCCTTAACTTGCTAGTCATTTTATCTGAAATTCAAGTCCTTATCATATCACGGCAAGTGCATAAATCGGAAACCTCTGTACTGAAGTGAAAACAATAGGAAACATAGGGACATGAGATTTAGGATAAGATTTGTCAAACACATCACTGCTGCCCATAACCCTGGAGATGAGTGGAACCAAGCAACTACAACCTCCATAAGAACAGGAAAAATCCACTACACATACTAAAATTCATTCCAACTTGCCCAAAATGATAGGACTCAAATATTCAGAAAATGAAAGCACAGAAGCGTAATGATGACAATGATGAAGAAACAACTAAAGCATTAAGTTTTACACTTATTCACATACCTTTGTGACACAAGTCCAGTCGTCACCGTTGATGAGGTTGACATGATGTTCTTTCCAGCAACTTCAACAGCATCACAGACCTTATCTGCACAAGTACAAGCACACGCACGCACACAAGAACATGATATTATTAGCAAAAAGCACACTCATGTCCATGTCCAAAACCAGACAAAAAGTAACCGATAAGAAGAAATATAAAAAGAAGAAAAAATCATGTTTTAACATTAATTGGCTTCCAAATCCTACTCAACTTGCTAAATCCCTGGAATTAATTATCATGGGTTGACTAGTATGAACCATAAACTGAGTTATTATATATAAGCTAATACAGCCTATATTTCAAGTATAATCACAACCCACTTCAGCATCAACATGTTCATTTCATAACAAAATATTATGATTATTGATAGAGAATATTCAATAAATGGACAATAATCAGATGAAATAGGACCAGAAATAAGTTGAGAATTAAATTCATATTTCAGATTTGAACTGCCAAAAGTGAAACAGAGAAAATAAAGAAATGAATTGACTTACTGAATCCTTCCAAGGATGCTAGAACAATTTCTCCTGGCAAGAGACTGAAAAATTTCTTGCCTACCGAGGAGTTAACGAAAGAGCTCGTAAAGAAACCTGAGACTTTCAAAACCCCAGAAAGGATGCCAGTGGCTACTTTCTCCGACATTTTGTCAACTTCTTAACCCTGAAAACATTCCAAGACAAAATTGTGTTAACACCGGTACTAAATAAAAAAGCAAACACACCTCAAAGACAAAAAATTAGCTTTAAATATCAAAGTTCAAAATTGGCCTGAAACATCTTCACTGTTTTATGCTGTTATAGATAGAACTAACTCAATCAGAAACAATGCACTAAGACTACTTTATGCCAAATTTTGCGTAATGAGGCAAAATTCAAAGTCCATGTTCTTTTTAACCATTTTTAAAGACACCAATATCTCCATAAAAGTAATAAAGTTCCAAACTTTGCCCTACCAACAATTAAAATCTCCAGTAGCCACCAAATAAACAGCAAACCACATAACAAAAATGCACACAAAATCCTTGTAATTGTAAATAAACTAGAAACTGAAAGTTCAGGTTTTGGAAAATGGAACCTTTTGATCCTCCTCGTAGCTGCAGGACTAATGTCAACGTCCGAACCCGTCTTCATCCTCTTCCTCAAGAACCCATCTCCCCACGTTAACCTATCCACAGTAACATCCCCACACCACAAAATCCACTTAATCAGCTGTCCCGACCCGGCCGCAATTATCCTGGCAACACTCCCACTGTAATCCTCCACATTCGGTGCTAATACAGTCCAATACGCAGCAGAACTCTCCTCCATCATCTCCTTCTTCTTCCCCTCCTCCTTCATCTCCTCCGGCGAAGTCTCCTTCGCCAAATTCCGATCAATAAGCTCCCAATTTCCCTCCACCCCCTTCACTTCTTTCACCGAAAATGCGCTGTAATTCTCCAAAACCTTATCAAACTCCCTCAACCGACCCTCCTGCCCTTTCGTCGCGAAGTAATATTTGTTTTCTATATAATTTTTAATTAATTAATATTTATTAGACACATTAAATATGTTTTTCATTTTATATAAATTTATTAATTAATTAAGGTGAATTAAATTTATTTAATGATATACTATTAAAAATAAATTTAAATATTAATTATACAATTTTAAGAGATATATAAATAAAATATTTTTTTAATTTTCAAATTTTCAGTAATTTATAATTTTAAATGGTTATTTTAAATAATAAAATAATTTATTTTTTAAGTCATTAAAAGAGATAATTTAACTAAACGAAAACGTACTACACAGTTATTGTTAGGGAACGCTATTATCGATAGTTACCATAAATTTTTATGAACGTATTATGTAGTGAAAAAGACATAATGACATATTTTAGTTTTTTATTTAAATTATTTGTTAAATAAGATAAAAAAGCACTTAAAAATATTTTAGGTTTTATAAATAAATATAAAATAAAAATTTAAAGTCACAAATACAAAAGATTGTCTTTATAAATACAAGATCAATTAAATTAATTAATATAGTAGATAAATTATTTTAAAAAATATTATAGTACACTTAATATGTATATAAGATAAAGGTAGGATGCAAAAACTATCAATTATTATTATTATTTATTTATTGTATCTTAATAATTAAATTTTATAACTATTTGTATTATTTTTCATATAATTTTAAAACAACTGAGTTTTAAATTGATTTTTTAAATCATAAAATAAAATAAAATAAAAATATTGTGTCTGTGCCATACAGGGCCCTTGAAGCTAGTTAGTGCGTGTTATCAACTTATCACCTCTACTGTCCTTAATATTTAGAGATTAGTTATAGCTAATCTGAAAAATTCCCTAATTTTGGGGCTTAACTATTAATTATGTAGTTAATTTCTAAGAGCACTAGCTATCTTAGTATAAAATAATTTATAAGTCATTAATAACTTTTTTAATAACTGAAGAGGAGTTTTTCTTCATGATATTTCATAGGAATAACAATATAATTAACTTTAATATCAATAATTTTTATTTTTTAATGTGTTGATAGAAACAAATCAGCATACTCATACTCTTATTATATTGATATTTAGTTGTTTTACCCTATTCACAAGAATCCCTTGATATACGAAGAAAAGTGAAGTAAGATCATAAATAGGTAGAAAAAAGAATAGGAAGTAGCAATTAAAAATTATCGCCAATATGAGAACAACACAAATACTGGGGCTTTATGTAAACATCATCCACTGCGCATGCCGTGTTGCACTAATTTACTTCCAATTAATTCAATCGTCAGTGTCATAATATTAATTTAATTTGTAATTATCATCTTCAATAAAGAAAGTCCCCCCCAGAGTCAATTCTCTGTTTCTTTCCAATTAAGAAAAGAAATACTGTAAGGCTTTGTTTGGTTCCACAATTTTAGACAGTCAGTTCCTGCATGTTTGAATGCTACTACGGCTCGACATGAAGGACTTCTGCTTGCTAAGGTAAAAAAAAGGACTGCTAATACGGTTGGTCTTTCCCCCACAAACCAATTAACCAATAAATTATAGAGTAGAAGCTACTAATCCATTGCAGCGGAAGCTGATGCAAGACTATAAGTATGTAAAACTATTCCACAATCTAAATGCATCGTCGCAAACGGCACACCCCTTACTCTTAATGGATGTGTTAGTGTGTGTGATTTTCGATTAAGTGTTAATTGTTGAGCCTTAACATCAATACATATATAATAGGTAGAGAGTTTTTCTTAACTATTAACAAGTTGATGGCTTAATAGATTGACATATGTCAATTGAATTATTTATATAAATTTATTTTGAAACATTTATGTAGAGTTAATATTCACTCCTCTCTTTGTTTAAGAAAAATTGATAATTAAATATTAATTAATAAAATTCAAATTTTAAAATAAATAATAAAAAAAATCGATATATATAACAAAAGTCATGCACGTTAGTATCATAATAAGAGAAAAATTAAGAAATATTAATAAATTTAATAAACCTAAATCGTGAGGTGCTCTTAATATCAAGGATTTTATTTTTCTAAATTTTTCAATTTTCTGAATTTTTAAAGATATTCGAATTAGTTTTTCAAATTTATTGTTCATGTAAATTCAATTATTTTGTCAGTTTTCTTCCGAAACATTAGAAAACACACTTAAAAAGACATGTTTTACCCTTCTTTTGGCAAGTAGATTATATTGCTTAAGCCTTTTTCATTTACAATGCTTCCAAAACATAATTTTTAAAATTAGAACCATTGATTAAATTTTCTTCATCTACTAATGGCTTTTGTTTTTGTAACTCTATGTAAATTCATTTTTTTAATTTCTATTGGCACACAATTATTAAAAATTATTCTTTTTTTTACAACAAACTGGATTATTCCGAGACTCTATTTTTATAATTTTCTAAATAATAGTGTTTTAATATTTAATATATTCTGAAAATTTTAATAATTATATTTATGAGCATCAATATTTTGTCTGCTCTTTTAGTTTCGCTCCTTCCTTTAATATGTCCATCTTCTTATAGATATGATTTAAGAATATTTAAGTCCATCTTTTCTTCGTTGCACTTTTTATATATACTATTTTTTAATATATTTTATGAGAAAAACATAAGTCTCGTATGAGTCAAGTTAGCACCAAATATTTGTTTAATCAAATTTCTGTAACAGAAGCAAGTGCAAGGGAGATAAATTTTGTAAGAGAAGGTTTTGCAAGAAAGAAAGCAGTGAAGCCATGCGAGATGAGCTACTTCATCAAGATTTGTTGACTTTTCTTATTAAATCTTAATTGTATAATTTTTTTGTGATTTAATTCCGCACATACATTATAGAATATAATTTCTTTATTTCTTTTTCCTACTTAGAGAATTTGAAAAAAATAAGTGTATGAGTGGATTATTAGCATTTTCATCTTCTGCAAAGATTCATTTCTGAAGAGACTAAAAATATATATATGGTCGTGATAGTTAAATATTGTGAGTAAAAGATAATGGATTTAAATACGAAATATACTACTTTAATATAGCATAGATAAACCACATTTGTTTGTATTAAACGAGATTTTGTTCATGTTTCTTGAACATAATACGTACTAGATTTAGATCACCATACATTATCATATTAATGCAGCAAATTAATATCAATATTTTGAATTACGAAGTCTCATCAATAATACGTGTATTTTTAATACTAAATATTAAAATAACTCATTTGAGATATTACTGTAGATAAGAGATCAGTTTTCTAAGAGAAATGAATTGAAAGGGTGCTATAACATATGGAAGAATTAAAATTGAAAGGATAATAGTTTGATGAGAAAATTAATGTAGATTAGAGAAATGAATGTAAAAAATTAAATGCTTAAAATAAATAAAGAAAAAATAAAAAGAAGTCATAAAATAAGAATATCAGGATCAAGCAATAAAAAAATAAATCTGAAACAAAAATCATATACAAAAATAAATAGTAAACATTAATTCTAAAATTTTATTTTTCACTTTTTTTACAATTAAATTTATTTTTACGTAAATAATAAAAATTTTAATCATTGTGCGTAGCACGAGCAAAGTGCTAGTTAGTTAAACGAATATTTTCGGTGCTATCTTTTTGGTGTTACATGAGAGATTTGACAATTGAATTAAGAGTATTTTAATCTTTTTATTTTTGAATTTCCACCTTCATAATTTTATGTATAGTATAGATTAACAAAATAATCCTTCATATTTGACAGGGCAAATACAGCTCTTATTAATGAGATCGTTAAACATGTCTTAAAAATCTTGATAAAAGAGTCACCAAATACTTTAGAGGGTCTGGTGGGGATGGATTCAAGAATTCAAGAAATTGAAGACTTATTGTCGCTCAAGTCAGAAGATGTTCGTCTTATTAGTATTTGGGGAATGGGTGGCATTGGTAAAACCACCATTACAAAAGCTTTATTCAAACAAATTTATGTGGAATTTGAAGCTTCTTGCATTCTTGAAAATATCAGAGAAGAACTCGAAAAGCCTGGGGGACTATTAAGTCATTTAAGAAAAAAACTCTTTTCTTCTATCTTAGGAGAACAAAATATAGTTTCTAACATTGAGCACATCTCTTTTTCAAAACAGAAAAGTCTTAATCATTCTTGATGATTTGGTTAATTTGGAACAACTAATATTCTTAATTGGAAATAAATCTTGACTTAGTTCAGGAAGTAGAATTATCGTAACAAGTAGAGAAAGAGAATTATTTGGAAAGAAGGGGATTTTAGGGGATGAAGTTCTTATTATGAATCCATATGAACTTCAAGAACTAAATTACACTGATTCTATAGAACTCTTCTGCCAGAATGCATTTATGCATATGAATGATCCTACAAAAGAGTTTTGGTCATTATCAATGTCGTTTGTGGAATATGCTGGAGGTGTTCCTTTAGCTCTTGTGGTTTTGGGTCGACATTTAAGTGGTAGAAATAAAAAAGATTGGGAAAATTTGCTGGCTAACTTAAAGAATGGTCCGCGTAAAGAAGTCCAAGATGTCCTAAAACTGAGCTATGATGGCCTTAGTGAAGATGGTAAAAAGATGTTTCTTGATATTGCATGTTTCCTCTATGGTGAGAATATGGTCAGTGTTGAACAAATATTTAAAGTTTGTAAATTCTCTGAAGACATGAATTATCTCGTCTATAAATGCCTGACTACGTTGGACGATGGCATGATATCTATGCATCATTTGTTGCGAGAAATGGGCAAGAGAATTGAACGTGAAAGCGACAAGCGCAAAAGGTTATGGGATTATGAAGATGTTAACAAAGTATTCAAAAGAAAACAGGTAATCCCAAATGAAATTTCTTTTTTTTCCTGAGGTTTTTTGCTTGTTTACTTGTTGTTATTCGAAGTTGTTTCTGTCTTTTTCATTTTCAGCTGTATGCTTTGCTTACTCTTGTTTGACAGGTATGGGAAAGCATTGAAAGCATAACTGTAGATATGTCTCAAACAAAAGAACTAAAACTAGATGCTGAAGTTTTTGAGAGGACACCTAACCTTAAATACCTCAAATTCTGCTACTCGAAGGAGGAGGAGGACGAGTTGGAGAATAACTTTAAGGTGCGACTTCCTCAAGGCCTTGAATCTTTTCCCGATGATCTTATATATCTTTATTGGCCTAGATACCCATTGAGATCATTCCCGCCCAATTTTGACCCGACAAAGCTTGTGGTTCTTAAGTTGCCTCATAGTGAAGTATGTTGGGAGGAAAACAAGGTACCATCTTAAATAAAGTCCATTCCATCATAACAATCAACAAGTCATATATTGCATTCTATCATCCTAGTTTATTTGGTTTTTCTTTTGCTGTAGGATCATGACACCCATAGCCTGGTTGAAATTCTCATCCCATCAATTGGCTTTAATCTTGGGGATACAACCTTCAAGTTTTGTACCAAGTTCGACAATCTTGTTGAATTAGATTTGAACGGCTGCAAAAACATCAGAAGTTTTCCAAGTACTATTGATTTGAAGTTTCTTGAAACTCTTAACCTATCTAGATGTCCACTGATGGAGTTTCCAGATATTTCAAGAAACATCAAAATGTTATACTTATGTGACACTCCAATAGAAGAAGTGCCTTCTTCAATTGAGGCTCTGGATAAACTTGAGGAATTGCATATGCGGGGATGTCGTAACCTTAGATATATACTCTCAACATTTTGTTTGGTAAATCTCTTCGGGCGCTTATTCTACAAGATTCTTTAAACGTAAAAAGCTTGACAAATTTGGAGACGATTGATTCCTTCTCCTATGACAAGGATTAATTATCTTCCCTCGAATACCTATCTTTAACAGGGACAGGGTTTAAGAGCTTGCCTGCATGCATCAAGCAACTCTCTAGCCTTAAAGGTCTCTATCTTAGTGGGTGCAAATATTTGCGATTTCTACCACAGCTTCCACCTTTTTTAGAACTCCTATAAGCAAATGATTGTGGAGCACTAGAAACAATATCTAGTCTTCAAGAATTTTTTGATTTGAGAGGGTATTTGCCACCTTTTCAGAGATTCAAGTTTGGAAACTGCTTGAATGTGAAAGAAATTACTTGGAGAAATTTATACCCAAACATGATTCGCAGAATTCAAAATATAGTAATGGGCGAGAAAGATCTCCCTTCGGTATGCTCTTTTCCTTCCCTTTTCTTTTTTCTCCCTTTTTGGATTCTTTCTAATTTATGCACTGATCCTTTTTTTTTTAGAATCCACAAAGACTTCGTTTTGGGTTCTGTTATCCTGGGAGTTAATTCCCAGAAAACTTTGCATGTTCAGAAGACAGAATATCAATCACTATTGAGTTGCTTCCAAATTGGAATAATTCTAGCTTCTTGGGATTTGTTCTATGTGTTGTTCTTGGCCCGGAGATCATCATCTTATTCATTGGAAGTGTCATTTTAAAAAGGGTAATGGTGATAGCATAGATTTGACTGGTTGGCCGGCTGATTCGTACAACCGGTGGAATTCAGAACATGTGGTGTTGTGGTATGATCACTATTTATATGCTCAAATAGCCAAAAGAAAGAAGTGGTTTAGTGAGGGCTGCAACAAGGTCTCGTTTGAATTTTTTACTGAAACATACAAATTATCATTAAGAAATGTGCAGTGTATCCTTTATATGAAAAAGATGACACATATTATGGCTTCAACAAATAAGAAGACAAGGATGATATTGATGGAAATCCGCACTAGGCCAAGGAGATT
>CAODLS010122931.1:0-13633 GCA_948243855.1 Flueggea neowawraea | reverse complement strand
CCAAAATTAAACTAGCATAGCCTCTTATTAAGTTTTGAATCGAAATGTACACTAGGTGCACATTTACCATCTCGGTCTTAATAATTAATTATACTATATTTAATTTTATAGATAGTAAATAATGACTGTTTAATTCACTTTTAAAGTCCACTTTGACTTAGGGGAATCCATGTTAGTCGTCTCAGTTATTTAGACAAACTCAATAATTGGACAATATATTCAACATATAAAATATTAAATATTAAATTAAGGCAAATCAACATAAAAATAAGCCAAAAATAATAAATGAAATCGATATCATTTATTGAACCAACATGATATCCAAACAATCAATTTCAATATTAATACACGCATATTAATATTGATCAGTATTAACACACGAATAATGCTTAAATATCTCCAAAATAATTCCAAACTCATATAGCACTAAGCTTATACCTACCAATTTGGATACATAATGGACAACAATCCAATATATTAGAACAGAATTCAAAAGTAGTTGTACCAACTTTTCGAAGAATTCTATAAATCAAACGACCATAAAGTGAATTTATCACTTCTCATGATCTTTCTTCGCGATCATGGTTTAATATTGAACATACCAATGTCAAAATGTTTTTATTTTCTAGAATCTCCAAGTATATTTTCAAGATACTTAGGGAATTACGTTTCCATAAAATTCTACTATAGACAAATACCTTTAACTAATATTGGTGATGAGAATCATAATCTCTTATGAAGTAAGAGAACATTCATCACATATGCATAATTATTTTATTCTTTTTACAACCTCCACAATCCCAAAATACTCGTTTTAGGAGTCGTGCAAATTCTTCCTTAATTCGCACTTCCTTCGATGCAACATGGTTTTACCTCATTCGCATATTCATAATAAATTACAAATGAAACGTGTATATACGTGTTCGCGTATTCTCCAAATAATTGAAATCTCATTTCAATTATCTAAATGAGAATCATATTTGCATGTTTTTAAAATTAATTATTTTAAAAACTAATTTTTAAAATAATTCTTGGCAGAAAACACATTTTTCATAATTTTAATATCACTTTTAATATCCAAACAATTTGAAAAAAGTAGTTTTGGAACTCAAAAATTTGTGAAAAATATGTCAAAAATTTCAGAAAAATACAAATTTTGATTCTGCCAAAAATTTCACAAAATTTGGAGATCGAGACATGTGTCATGCGCATACACGCGCCACGTGTCCATCTCAAGAGTGATCACGCGCCGAGCGTGCAAGATACACGCGACTCTAGAATTTCACCACATGGAGACACGTGTCACAATGTCATTGGTCCACAATATGATGACGTAGATGACACGTGTCATTGCGACGTGTGTGACACGTGGCTGTAGTGCCATGTGTCACAGTGACGTGGATGTCACATGACGATAATAACACGTGGCAGATTCTCATTAGTCCACGTGGCGTGTCTATCCAAAATTCTTTCAGAAGATTCCGCCACCTGTCGACTTCCGATTAGGCCACATGTCACATATGACACTTGTCGGACAGTGATTAGTTGCCGACAATGGGTTCACATGGTCCCATGTGACATGTGGTGATTTATGATTGGTTCACGTCTCGGTCAACTTTGACAGAAGTTATTGCTCTGCCAAGTGTCGCGTTCTGGGTAGGCCGTGTGGACGAATCCTAACTCGCCATGTTGTCATTCTTATAAGATGAAAAATTCATCTGTAAGCTTCTCACTCAATATTTTTTTATCGGATTTTCGTCGATTTGACGACCTTTCCGATATAATTTCGCAACGAAACTTGGGCAAATAATGTTTTTAAGGTAGCTAATCCCAAATCTTTTATCAGAATTTCGAAAATCCAACTTTCAGTTTTTGGCTCTGGACGGACTCGAACCAAAAATGACGTTCGGGACAGAAAGTCAAATACAATAAATTCACGGTAGATATTACAGACGGAGACCAACAAAAATTTTGAATCATAATCTAAAATTTGTTCTCCGTTTTGATACCATTGAAGAAATCTAGCTATCGGTTTAACAGATAAACAGTATAATAAAGTAGGTTCGAGTTACCTACCTCAATTCTTGTGAAAACTCGACCCAATCAACATCGGAAGATAAAGGTCAGGATCGGTTCGATGTTGGTCTTGCGAGCAAACTACGGTCGGGTTGGCAACGAGAGTGCTCGTCTGTTTCGCAGCCTAGATGTCACGCAGATCGGGACCATCGACGAACGAGGAGCGAGTGGTTCCCTCTCTCTCTCTCACGTTTTTTGTGTGTGGGATGGAATTGAAGAATCCTTTCTATTTTTTCATATATATAAGCCCTTAAATGGGCTTTGGGCTTAATGAGTTTAGCACATGGGTCTTACGAACTCATCTCAATTGGTTTCGTCAATTGGTCTCGGTTCACGATCCTAGTTCTCACATTGATCCACCGAATTCGGCTCACCCGTAATGAGCAAATCGTTTTTTCCAACAGTATACGTAATACTAAAGCTATAGCATTTAGCTCCAATTTATACGCATTCTTTTTGTTAACATTGACTTCCATTGCTTCATCTTTTTTTTCTTTTTCTTGTTTTGGATTGATTTGTTCACTTCTTAGTTGATTATATAATTTTAACGGTTTTTGTGCCTTTTGAGTTTAAAAGAAGTTAGAGCACTGAAATCATATGATACGGACTTGGTTGAGATTTCTATCAATGATTTTTCACAAACTTTCACTGTAAATGACAATGTTGCCACTCTGAGACAAAATTACTACTTCCATGCAGGATTTGGACTATGGCATGATGAAGGAAAAATACGTTGCAGCACTATGAACACAAGCTGCTACTAAGGTCCATCAAAATAGCTCAAACAAATTCTGATAGAAATGTAATTTTCAATTAATTATAATATCTTACAGCATTAAAAAATGTACATTATTTACCCAAAAAAATGTACATTTATTTTTTACACTAGTATTTCAAGCAGCATATAAAAAAAATGAAAGCGTATAGATCTAGATCAATCTTTCTTAATTAATTGAAAATACGTTAACCAAAACTTAAAACATATCTATTTGATTAATTTTCATTAAAAAAATTATTTTAACAGAAAATTAAAAATATTATCAATTTTTATGGATAACACTGAATTATTAAATATTTTAGAAAATACGATAAAATTTTTGCAGGTATTTTTAAATTTCTTAAAGAATTATGAAGTTATATTTATTTTTAGAACTGTTACATTTATTTATTTTTCTATAGTTTATATAATAGGTGTGATTGTTTTAAGTAAATTGAGTTAGTACATTGTGGAAGGAGATCGTGTTTTAATAGATTTAATAGATTATGCTAGATTAAACTCAATTGAAAATATTATTATATTTTTTATTTTGTCCCCGTAAAGGTTTTTTCTTTTTTCAAATAGAAATGATTGGACGGATAATTTAGAAAAAAAGTGCAATTTACGAATTATTGCAAACAAATATCATTGTTTTAGTTGTTCCAATCTATTAAATAGTGCAATTTACGTAATCTATATGCAACAAACACCACCAATATGATAACAATTTTTTGGAGAATATATATATATATATATTTCGAATACCAGTACCGCGTAATGCGCTGGTCCAATAGTGTAGTCTCCTTTCTAATTGACACCACAACTCGGTTGAAGCCCCATAATGGGCAACATCAAATTAAATGGACGACTTGTAGGCCTAATGACATCCATGTGTCTCTATTGAGTGATTAAAAACCAATAAAGGAACATACATAGTTGTTTCTTTTCTTAAATACTGTTTGTTAAGATAGAGATTTTGGGTGTTTAATTTGCAATGTTAATACGTGTTATTTTTTTACTTTTTTATTACATAATTTGTCAACCTATATCTAGTATTTGCTACTCAATTTATTATAGCCAAATACCTTTTTTTTATAAATTATTATTTTTACTTCTGCCAAGAATCAAAATCATGATTTCTTAATATCAAAGACAACTCTTATACCAATGCTCAATAGGTCTAATAGTTAGAAAATTTTATTTTAATTTGCAGAAATATTTCAGTGGACCAAAACATTATTATATTAGTGACAAATTTTCGTATTTTTATTGAGGTACGAACTTTGGATTGGAGACAAGAGTAATTATTAGAAGAATTATGTATCAATAGGAAAATCAATTTTTAACCATAACGAGGAATTTCTTTTAATCTTGTTTAAAAGAGAAATTTTCATATGTAAATGTTCTTGAAGACAACGTGTGGAAGAGCATAAGAAATGACAATGTTGGAGACCACGAGACAAGTATTGTTCCTGGAAGTGAACTTTGAATTATTAGGTATTCTTGCTGGACACTAGACATCAATAATTGCTTACCACTCATATTTTATTTTATATATTAACACAAAGTGTTTCCAATAAGTGGAGTTTCATTGGATTGCTCAAAACCACCATGCATGAAAAGGAAAAGCATATATATACATATATATATAAGTGTTTTCCTATAAGTTCAGTCTATTGATATACATTTTCTTTTCATCAGCCATCATTTTTTTAAAAAAATATATCAATTTAGCTATCAAATTTTAGGAGGACCAAGGCAACAAATTACTAGTGTTTTTAGAGGTGGGGGGAGGGGGGAGACAAAGGTAAAACGAAACAATAAAATAAAAACCAGGGAATAAATCACATAAAAGTGTGTATATATTATATTTGGTGGAGCTTATATGGTAATGGATGTATTTGGTGGTTTAAAATACAAAAAGGCTAGTTTTCGTGGTATACCATGAAAGGAAATTTGCATTTAATGGCGAGTATCATGTGAGCAGCAAGCAAGGCCGCCTCCTCCTCCCTCTATAAATAAGCCCTTCACACCCTTCTTTCCGCTCCCTTCTTCCTTCTCGTCTTTTGACTGGTATTGCTCCCCTCACCACCTTCACTAAGGTACGCTTCTTTTCTTTTCTTCTCTTTCCTCTTCTCTTTTCTTTTGGGTTGTTATTTTCTGATCATCACTTTAATATATGTTTATTTGTTTACCGGTACTCTAATAATTTGTCACTGTAATGAATATGTAATCCACTTTCTGAGGTCGGAAATGTAAATTAAATCCTAACCTAAACAATGATCGATCAATTGCAGCATGCAAGTTTTATAGATAGAATTATAGATAGAAGAATGGCACTAAGTCACTACTTAGTTTTAAAGTGGATCAATGCAGAAACACACACTCTACAGTCTATATACTCTTTTATATATAAAAATAAATAAATAAATAAACTGGATCATGCAGGGCGCATTTGTTGCTTTTTGAGTTTCCTTGATATAATGCAATAGTGAAAGAGTTTGTTTTTCTTTTCTTTGCTTAGTTAAGCCAGTGTGGAAAACTATAAAGGTAATGGCATGCAATGGAAAGATCTTAGTTTTATATAATTCAAATGATTGCAATTTCTACCACTTTGTTTTGGAGAGAAATATGTTTTATAAGAATGTATACAGAACATATTATTCATAATTTAATTTGGTATTATGTTAAGAAATTATAGATTAAATAATTGCTCGTGTCATACTACGTCACTTTCCAATATAATAGCGTGTACGGTACATGCGCACACAAATAAGAATTTACTTATTACTAGATCTTAATTATAATTCAAAAGTTTGCAATAAGTTTTTACAAGAATTTTGATTTACATTAATAATTAGAAATCGTGATACTTTTTTAAACTTATAATGTTATTTGGTATCATATTAAAAATCATAGATTACATAATTATATCTGACATATTACGTCACTTCTAATATAATATATTACGTGTTAAACACGCACATACAAATAAGAATTACTAACAATTGCATCTTAATTATGATTTCTTTAATTTATGATTGTTTTATTTGTGATGCTATTTTAAAGTTGTAGTATTAGGCAAAAGACTCCAATCCCATATTGCTTTATTTTAAAAAAAATTAGTATGATAACATACTGCTTATTATTATTTGTAATTATTTCAAAAAAAAATATATTAATTAATTAATATATTTTTTATATTGAAGGAGACTCCATATAACTGTAAACTATTTAATATAAATCATAATTAAAAAAATTATGGTACGAAATATCAGCCTGTGGCTGTAGGTGCATGATCATATACACATATACAACAGATACTACGAATTTAGTGCGAGGAGCTATTGCCTTGTATGGTAATCATAAATCAGCAAATGCAATTATGGTACATTATTTGTATTATTTAATTAATTGTTGTTTTCAGAAAAGGATTCCATAAAAACTGAATCCAAATTACGTGTCTGTAAATAATCTTGGACTGATTAGTAAAAAATTGATTCGTCCTATTTGCCAGATTTTTGTTTAATAAATAAGAAAAAAAAAAGGATAGATATTCTACGCATGTTGAATTTTACACAATTTTTTGAGCAATTGACAAATTAATTACTTTCCATTTTTTTCTCCGTTAAATAAACAAATATACTATTATTTGTTAGGTCTTAAGTATATAACTCAATTTAATAAGCACTACTACTTAGCTAATTACATATAAAAGATTTTATATATAAATAAAAAATCTAACACATAAAATTAAAAACCTAATCAAACTCTAATTAATAAAAAGATAGTATAGAAATAGACTCCTACCATGCTATAACTTTTTTAATAATGTTATTCCAACAAACATAAAAAGAAATTAACAATCATATTTGATTTACTCGTTGATTACAATGATAAAATAGTACAAATATTTCAAAAAAAAATCCAATTCTTCAAAATTTCATTCTCCATCAGCCAAGATCCAATTTAAATTTATAATAGGACTTAATTACATCAATATTATCAATATAGGATTTATTTATTGTTTTCAATCAAACTTTACATTATGCCTGCATTTATTAGGGCATAAACGTGGCGCTATTATTGCAGTATTTATATTAATTTATGGCATAAAAAATTGTGAATCTCCGGATGAAAAAGCTAATATTGGAAGCATAAGGATTCCATGTCGTGCGTACCTCTTACCTTTATTTCCTTCCTTGTCTGCCAAGAATTTAACACAAGTACTGACTCTTTAATTTGTGCTTTCATTTTTTTGCATGAATCTATTAACGGCCAACCAACACAACATTCATAGGGGTGAGTATAATATTGGATTTGGGAGAAAGCTTTGTATAATATGGGTTTGGGTGAATTGCCATGTGGCATTTCATAAATTGCCTTGGTTATTTTTGCCATGTTCTTTTTATAAGTCACAATTTATTTGTTTTAATCGGGAGTCTAATTTTTGATGGGCATTCGCCAAGTTAGTGCTAATTCTTAATGAAATTGTAATTGGATTAGGACTCATATATATGTTCTTGCATGCAGTCTTATTAAGTATGTATTCTTGATTACTTAGTTTAATATTGCTGGAATTGCTTGAAATTAAGATCAATGGGCTGTCAATCATCGTTGCCGGAGTCTCCGAATTCGGAATCCATGGCGAAAGCAAGGTTCGACCAGAATGGAGAAGCCAACCTAAGTTCTTACAGTGCATGGCTGGTAATTAAGTCTAACTTCCTCCCCCCCCCCTGAAGAATTAAACAATCTCGGGCATGATGATATTGATATTTATGTATGATTATTATTATTATTATTAATATTAGGCAAAGCATCCTTCAGCACTGGATGCGTTTGAAGGAATGATGGATTCTGCGAAAGGAAAAAGCTTGATTGTGTTTTTGGATTATGATGGAACTCTGTCGCCAATAGTTGTGGACCCTGAACAAGCTTTTATGTCTGACAAGGTAAATTCAATCGACCGAAGTGTTACGTAATACATACCATATTTTATATATTAAGTATATCACGTATTTCTCTCTATTTTTTACAATACAATCTACTGGTTTCTACTCTCAATATAGAATTTTCAATGATTTATGACAAATTCTTTACAATGTATTCGAGATTGGTCTTCAAGGAAATAGTGTTTGTAAGGTGCAGATGCGTAGTGTAGTTGAAGATGTTGCTCATGTCTTCCCAACTGCTATAGTTAGCGGACGGTGCCGTGATAAGGTTAGTCCTAGTTAATTTCAAAGAAATGACGTGTTTGGTGCATTATTTTTGGACCATATTATAGACTAATATATAAAGTATTAATGTATAATTATATGCACTTTCTGAATTTGTTTTAGGTGGAAGGATTTGTGAAACTGAAGAATGTCACCTATGCTGGAAGTCACGGCATGGATATATTAACCTCTGCAGGTTGTCTGAAGGGGAGTCTTGATCATCAAAGCAGAGCTGTTGATGAGAAGGTTTATTTGTTTTTTCTTATTTTTTTTCTAAAGTCAGTTTTGGGTATTTTTTTATAAGTCGTTTTATTTGTCCGATACCCCAAATTGAATTCTTAGTGTTTGATTTGATTCCAGTACTGATGAGCTACAAAAGTTCATTGCTAGTTTTGGGTAATTATACATAATTTTGTTGTATGTATCTTCTAATGCTAGTACTTAATTTCCAAATAAAGAATGAATTAAATGGTTGTGCAGGGCAATGAAGTTATATGTTTTGAACCAGCAAAAGATTTCCTGCCTACAATTCAAGAGGTACAAGACAGCTTTCCTTTCATGTTGAAAATTATATTTTCGATCCTTTTAATTTACGTTTGATCTGCTTATTTTTCAAGATTTTAAAGATCCTGAAAGAGAAGACTAAGACCATTGATGGTGCCATTGTTGAAGACAATAAGTTCTGCATATCTGTGCATTTTCGATGCGTAAATGTGGAGGTAATAACTCAACATTTCACACTTGAACCATTCAACAAATGTAATGCGTTGTAGTTGACATGTTTAAGTAGATGCAATTACTTTTCTTGCTGAAAATCCAGAACGTTGATGCCCTCAAAGAGAAGGTGAAATCAATTATGGAAGCCTACCCGGATTTTCGTATAACAGGAGGTAGAAAGGTAATATACCAAACTATGGATATATCTAGTTATATCAAACTCAGGCATTTTTTATACTGAAAACGACTTTAATACCATTAACTTATGTATTATTGAAGTGTTATTTAGTTTAGTGGTTTTTTGTTGGATTAAAGTCCAAGAATAGAATCCTGTTTATGTTGTTAACAGGTTATGGAAATACGCCCTCGTATTGATTGGGACAAAGGTCGTGCTTTGCAGTATATTCTTCAAAATCTTGGTGTTGGTGACTCGGACGAATTTCTTGCTATGTACATAGGAGATGACGAAACAGACGAGGATGCTTTTAAGGTATGAAAACTGTTGGACATCAAAATAATATCACAACACCAACATCACTAGGCTTTTCTCCCATTAATGTCGGATCCAAATGTCCTGAAATTAAATTCATGGTGCACCAAAAAATATCGAAATTTAGTTAAGGAAAAAGGAATCCGAACTATTTTATCACAGTTTTTTTTTCGTAACAACAAATAATTATAAAAAATACTAGGTAACATATTTACTATTTATGCATACTCATCCTCTAAAAAACTTGTTAATCTCTTTAGTTTTTTATTATGCAATCTATTTCTGCGGTCTAATTCTATAATCTATTTTTAAAAGTATTAACTTCAACATTTTATGTGAAATTTTGCAGGTAATTAACGAGATTGGACGAGGTTATCCCATAATTGTCTCATCAATTCCAAAAGAGACCAAAGCATCTTACTCTTTGCGTGATCCAGAAGAAGTCATGTCCTTCTTGATTCGTCTTGCCAATTGGAAGAAAGAGCTTTCTTTACAAAACTAATTAGTCACCAGTTTTTTTAAAAAAATTACAGAGAAAACCACAGGAAAAAAGAAAAAGGGGGTTTCAATTTCATTTCACATAGAGCTGGTTTATAGTTAGCTTCCTAATTCTTTGATTTGTTGAGTTAGCTATAGATGACTTTGTTAGTTAACTTGCCTATTTTTATCTGGTAAGTTACCTACACAAAATGTATCTTTGCATACTGAACCGTCCCGCCCGCCACCCCCCACCCACCCACAATACACAAAAGATAATTTTTTTTACTGTCAAATATTTTTTTACTGTATTGTAATTCACCCACAGAGTAATAAAATTTCACCGTTCTCGGTGGACATTCTGAATTCTCCTATTTTTATTGATAAAAATAGAGAATAATTTTATTTATTTATTTATTTATCAACATTATGAGAACTCGGTTATATAAAAAATAAAACATTTTTGTGCATATTGAATAAATTAAATCAAAATCAATCAACAAACCTGAAAATTTTCAAACAAAAAAAAAGAAAATTACACAAAAATACTATAAAAATAACAAAGTACACAAATATAGCAACATTCAAAACTATTGCATAAATAGAAACTCGACAAAATGCAATTAAAAAAATTTCAAATTTTGACCACTTTTGACCGCGAGTCAGAAAGTTGACCGCTTGTTGACCATGCACCAAAAAGTTTGACCACGTGCCAAAAATGAGTACAAAATGAGAACAAACTGCTCTCAGTATTGTATATACAAAAATGAGGACAAAACGATAACAAATTGTTCTCAGCATTGCAGAAACAAAAATGAGAACAAAACACATGCAAACGAAACAAACTGAATACAAACGAGTACAACACCAACAAATTTTTACAAAATGTTGTATAAAATGAGTATAAGACAAAATTTAAAGAACCATTTTAATATTTTCTTATTATTTGGTAAGATTATGTGAACAAAATGAGTACAAAAAGAGAACAAATAGAGTATAAATTCACTCTCTCTTACTTAAATCTTTTTTTCCAAGAAATGAGTACTCTCATCCATTTGTCTAATTACTCAATTCCAATTTCTCTAAAATTTAGCTCAAATTCACTTGAAATTTATCCCAATCCCAAATGAAACCTAATTTCTTCTTACTTTATCTCCTTTCATCAACTCCATCTCTTGCCACCTCGACCTCGATCGTACCCATTTATCTACTCCACTCTTCCTTCTTCATCTCTAAATTGAAAACAACACTCTCTCACTTTTCATTACAAATTTGCAGAAGTGATGTAAAACATCAAGCCCACCATAAATTATATTGTGCTCCTTCCCTACATGTTTGTTTTTCTTTGAAATGAAAAAGAAATGCACAGAACAAAACAATGAATTTGCATGAATTTCTTCTCATCTTGTCTCTCCTATTCATCTTCGTCAAACAAATCAATAATCTCGTTGCTTCTAACTCAGCAACATCAATTTTTGATTTTGAGTTTCTTGATTTTCCCAAACATAAATTGGCAATGAGATTGTTGATTGAAGCAGTGACTCGAACTGAGTTGGCATATGGAGGTGATTAAGGAGAGAAAGAGTAAAGAGAGAGAAGGAACCAAGTGGGGCTATAATCGAGCCGAGCTCGACTCGACTAAAAAAGTATGAGCTCAACTCAAGCTTATAACTATATAGTCGACTTGTTTTGTTCAATTAATGTTTATGAGCTACTCAAACTCAGGTCACTTAAAGCTCGTTTGCTACGTTCACGATCTTAGCTCGTTTAAAACTCGTTATACTCGGCTCGTTTTTCAACTTGGTATGAAGCTAGATTGCGGCTGGTTTGAAAACTAGTTTTAAAGCTCGGCTTGGCTCGTTGAAAAGGTAGAATTAAACATAATTCAAATTTTTAAAACATTCAACAACAAAAATGCCACAATATTTGAGAAATATTCTATAATTTAATGTTATATGTGTTAAATTAGTATTACAACAACAAAATCAGAATGCAATGCACCAATAAATCAGTATTACAACAAAAAAAATCAAAATGCATTGCACTAATAAATCAGTATTACAACAACCAGTATTCTGAGAACCCATTTAACCAAAACAATTTAACTAAACATTACTCATAAATCAAGAACCGAATTACCAAACAAAAAAGATTTTAAAAGGAAAAAATAAAAAAAGGTTTCCTGGGTTCTTGATGTTTTTGTACTTGTTGAGAAGAGTCCTGGATCTGGGCCTTCAATGTTTCTTAGCCTGAAAATGAAAGAGCGGAGATTCGGTGGGTGAGTGATGAAATACTCATACATGCAATACTCAGACATGCAAAAAATTGTAGAGAAAAGACGAGACCATTTTTTGTTGTTGTTGTTGCTCTCGACGACAGTGAAGGAAGCTGAGGGAAAGGACCGAAGGAGTGATGGTAACTTCTTGTTGTGAGAGAGAGCAACAATGGTGAGATAGACCTTCGATGGGTGAGTGTCGACGATTAGTGACTTGCTAGAGAGCGACAGCGGTGAGAGAGAGCTTGAGAGAGGGAAGAAGCCGTCAGAAAGAACGACGACATTGAGAGAGAGCTTGAGAGATTTGTGAGATTAAGAGCTTGAGAGAGGCAACATGCGAGAGTGAGATTTAGGGTTTGTGAGTTCAGATTGTTATTTGTGTGTGAATTGGGAATTGAAAATGGGATGTGATTAAAACCACGTAGATTCACTTATTTAATAACACTGGAAGGGATATGTTTGAACATATTGGATGAACTGTAATAAGTTTGTAAGACAAAAAAAGTGTACATATATTATGTCCATTTCGTTGTAATTGATAAGAAGTTGGCATGCTTTGCCTAACAATTGCTCTTATAAAATGAGTCTGTATATGCAATCGTTCATAAACGTCCAAACAAAAATTTAAGTAAGTTCCTCGAAAACTAAGGAAGTAGAATAGTTAATAAAAGTTTCTTTTGATTTTAAAATTCTTTTCAACTAAATATATCTAATTTTATTACTTTTTGAGAACTTGCACTTCTATAGTGTACTTACTAACAATCAAACCAGCTCTAAACAAATTGATATGCTTCAAACAAACATAAGAAAGTAAATGTCTAATTTTAGAAACTGTGCATCTATATGAACAACGACAATTCTCCATAAAGAGTACTGTTTTCCCAATTTAGAAAAAGAAATTAACCACTTATTTAATAAGACTTCACTTGTCCTGGCTTATTGTAAACTGTAATTTAATTGAAAGGACGTATCGATGCTTGTGAAAACGAAGATAAAACTATCTTCTATTTTTTGCTAATATCATTTGTTAAAACTTTATTCACAGATATAGGACCTGTTCAATGAACGAAATGAGCTGCAATATTCATAAATCTCTTCACAAATTCAAATTTCGCCTTTATGTTGCTAAAAGTGACTTACAATCTTGGAATAATTTCTGGCTACCTTGTGAAAATGATTCACCCTCCCTCGCATGTCTCTTGATAATTGATATTCCTGCAATGATGAAACATAAGACATTCGCATGCCCGTTGTGGCGAGCACTCATATGACTGGTCGTCGTTCATTTAATTTTCATTTTCCTCTTTGTAACCTGAAACGACAGTCGCTCTAAGGATATGGTTTTGTGAAGAGTATCAATCACATTCACAGCCAAGAGGAATATCTTGGGTTTGAAGAAATGAAAAAAAGGTAATCTTTCATCTGGGTATTCTTTCTATAATCAACTTTTGGTTTAAAGGGTTGATAAAAAAGAGAACTGGTACAACTGAACTGAGCTAGTGAATCAAAATCCCTAATACACCGTGTGGAAGAAAATCCCTGACCAAATAACATCATAAAGACCTATTCTAAACCTGGGAACTTCTACATCAGTGGTGTTACAGTAGTATGTTTTAAGAGGCCTA
>CAODLS010122890.1:0-16180 GCA_948243855.1 Flueggea neowawraea | reverse complement strand
TAAACAAGCCAAAAACTACAGGAACCAAATTTAAATTATTTATACACCTGTCCTAATATATTTAAGAAACCACCTATTAACCCTTCTTTTGTAATAGTCTAACTTTTGAACCCTGATTGTCCTACCAATAAATCTTTTATTACTCTCAAAATTATTGTAAATTATTTTCTGACCATATGGACAACGTATGCAACTTTAGATCAATCTATATTGTATGCAATGCATGCTCATGTAAATGTGGTTTTGGTCATGGTCGTGACAGAGAATCCTAACTCCCACCAAAATCCACAATGCACGTTCTCAACATATCCTCTAGAGTCTTAATTGTGTGCTCGGACTGACCATTGGTCTACAGATGAAAAGTAGTGCTAAAATCCAATTGAGTATCCAAACCTTCTTGCAGCTTACACTAAAATTGTGAAGTGAACTGAGGCCCTCTGTCAGACATTATGGAGACTGACACACCATGCAAACAGACAATCATGTCAATATACAAATTTACTAGTCTTGCAGCTCTATAAGTCATCTTGACAGGTAGAAAATATGCAGACTTGATTAATCGATCCACAATAACCCAAATGGAATCATAGCCAGCAGATTTCCTTGGCAATCCCACTATAAAATCCATTGTGATACGATATCACTTCCACTCCGGTAGGGGCATCTGCTGTAACAAACCAGAAGGACGCTGATGTTCAAACTTAACTTATTAACAGGCCAAACATCGGTTGACAAATTTGTATATATCCTTCTTCATCCCTGGCCACCAGTAGGATTCTTGGAGATCCCGATACATCTTAATGTATCCCTGACATTGTCGGTCGTCTCTCAGTGGCAATATGGGCTAAACTACCCATTGACTTCCTGCTCAAGGCACTAGCGACTACGTTAGCATTACCAGGATAATACGATATAACGCAATCGTAATCCTTAAGTAACTCCAACCATTTCCTTTACCTCAAATTCAAATCCTGCTGACCAAATATATACTTCAAACTCTTATAATTAGTGAAGATTTCAAAAGTCTCTCCGTAGAGATAGTGCTTCCAAATCTTAAGTGCAAAGACCACTGCCTCACTTCAGAAATTCGTCACAAGCACGATTGTGAATGAATAACGACTGTGAATGAACAGTGACCGTGATCACGGTCATTGTTCATGACTGTGAGCCAACACTATTTCTTCAACTTATGCATGACTTATTGACTTCAATTTGTACATATTTTTCCCCATTTCATCTCTTGCTTGTTTCCACTTCCTTTGCACTCTTGAATCATTTAATCTTCATGCCTTTTCCATCATTTTTCCATCCAAATTTATGAAAATCAATTGAACCTACAAAATACAATAAATAAATAAATACAACATTAATTGATCAATTGTAGGATGAAAATGCTAGAAATGTTTGCCAATTATGTATGCCATTTTTGCATGCATCAACGAGTACTAAATGTGATCAATTCGTAAAAGGAAAGAAATAAAACATATGATTATATTTTTTGGGGTTTTGATTAATAAATAAATATTGATAAAAGCAAGCAAATAAAATTGAGAGTAGACAACCAAATAATAACAAAGCGTTAGGACCTTCAGATTTCAACCAAGATTCCTATTTGCTATATTAATGAACGGGGCTTTGGAATTGAGTGTTCTCTCCACTTAACTCGCTTAAAGCCTCTCTCGAGTTTATTTAAGCTATGTCTACATTTTTTAGGAGGGTCCTCTCAGCCAAACCTAATTAAACTAGACTCATTAAACCATTGGAGAATTTTATTGAACACCTCATATGCATAAAATATGTCTATCCTAAATCATGTAAGTTTAATTCTTATAGACCTCACCTATCCTTCATCTCTCGATCCATCAACTAGGTTAATCAAAACTATCATCATGGTGGCCAATCATAATCATAGGCAATCAAAACAAGTCACTAACCCAAATCCAATGCATACTTCATATATAGAATATAATACACAATACTCATTAAGCAATCTTCAAATAATGAACATAAAACACAATACCCATTCATAATTATATCATATAGTCATCAATAGTCTACATCTCTAGGTCCTAAAAATAAATCAACCTTTCATTATAATAGAAAACAAAATAAAACTATAAACATGAAAATAGAACATAGTCACCAATTAAAAAATGAGAAGAGATAGAAGAATGATGGAAGTGGAGTAGCCTCTTCAAGATGCCCACAAGAGAAAACCGAAATCTTCAAGCCTCTTCCTCTTACTCCTAACCCTAAACTAACGTTCTTTCTAAAATGAAGGACAAAGAAATGTTTCTAAGTGTGAAGAATGTTCTTGAAAGGGCAAATAAGAGAGGTATTTATAGGCCTAATGTGACCTCAAAATCCTTCAATAATTGGTGACAAAAATGCCTCTGACTTGTGCCTTGGTCCCCACATTCTTTGCTTTGAGCCAATTTTTCTTCCATTTTTTTTGCATCATTTTAGCTCTTTCGAGAACTCCTTTTTCATGCATCTTTTTCATCACTTTTAATCCACATTTGATGCATTTTTATCCCCCTACACAAATCATGAAAAGAGTATAAATTGTGGACAATTAATTTGATGTATCCTAAATTTACATAATAATTCAAGCATACAAGTATAGCATTTTCGCCCTACGTGTACTTGATTTTTGGCTAATTTACACACTTTTTGTGTTTTATGTAGGGTAATGAGGAATGCATGAAAAGGTATGGAAAATATATGAAAAATGCATGGGAAATATGTTTTTGAAGTTGGAAGATCAATGGAAGAAAGTGCGACGAAAACCGGCTCAAAGGGTGCAAAGATCATGTCGAGCGATTTGCCGTTGGAGGAGCCATGCAAGGTCATGGCCGTGATCACCACCTCACGGCCGTGATTGACCTAGGAAGGCGACATAATACAATGTTGGCAAAGACTCTTTTTGGTGGACAAAAGGCATACACTTGGGGCATTTTTTGACACAAATTTATTTGGGTTTTACAACATGTCAAGGGTTATAAATACCCCCTCTTATTGACTCTTCCACACACCTTTACACTCTACATCTTTAATTTCATTTTGAAAGAACACATTTTCTTTCTTTTATTTTTCAAGAACACTAGTTAAGGTTTCAAAGAATAAGAGGGAGAACAAGGCTTAGAGTGTGAATATTTCTCTTGAAGGCTACCAAAAGAGGCTTTTTCTACATTAGTTCTTCTCTTCTCTCTTCATATATTTTTTGTTATCATGATTTATGTTGATGTTTATTATCATATTTTGTTGAACATAAACATGATAGCTTGAATATTTTTTTAGGGCTAAGAGATGGAGGCCCTTGATGATTATTTACTATATTTATGAATGGGATTCATGTTCTTCATTGTCATATTTGTAGTATTTATATCTTATGCTTAAATGATTTATTTGTAGAGATTTTGGATTTGATTTAATGACATGTTTGAATTGATTATTGTTGTGATTGGCCATCATTAATGATAGTTTTAACAAGTCTAGTTGAAGCACCAAAAGGAGAAGGCTAGATGAGCTTGAAATGCACTAAACTTGTTAGGTTGTGTAGTAGAAATATTCATTCCTACAAGATGTTCGATGAAATTCCCAATAGAGCATAATGAGTCTAGCTTAGTTAGGTGAGACTGAAAAGACCCTCCTAATACATGCAGACATAGTCTAAATGAACTGGAAAGAGACTTTGGTCGATAAAAGAGAGAGAACACTCAATATCCCATAAACCGTTCATAAGTGTAGTAAATAGGAATCTTGGTCAAGTCTCGAAAGTCCTAACGTCTCTTATATTATTGTTTTATTGCTTGTTTTATAAATTTAGTGTTTCTCATTATCAAAAATACCAAAAAATTATTCTCTTGCATTTTATTTTCTTTTGAGAATCGATCACATTAATCTCATCTCTGTTGGTTCGACACCCTAGGATTACTCCTAAGGTTTTTACTACTATATCAACTATCGTGCTTTTGTGATAGACGCGATCAAGTTTTTGGCGCCGTTGTTGGGGATGGTGTTGCTAGTGTATTTTTTTTCTTTTTGTTTAATTGTTTTTTTACTTTGAATTTGTTGGTAATTTATGCTATTAAGGCATTGTCAAAGTTTAGGAGATAAAGCAAGCCAAGAAAGTCAGGAACTCCTTCCATTGAATTCGAAAATTGAGAGGTTGTGTAGAGCAAACCAAACCAATAGAAGAAGGGAGAGAATGACCAAAATTCCAAGGCCTATGGTTGATCAAGAAAATGTGGAAAGAAGGGGCCAACTACTGGGAGGCGACATTGGCAATCAAATGTCGGTGCGGATAAGCTTAAGAGACATTCAAAGGTCGGTGATAGGTGCTTCACCATATTGCATTTGTTTGAGTCTGGTGGACCAAAATTATGAGTTGAAGAATATCCACTTCAACATGCTACCCTCTTTCCACGGCTTACCTTCTAAAGATCCACTCACATTCCAGCGGGAATTCTACACAACAATTCAAACCTTTCCATTACATGGTTTGACGAAGGATGAACTTCAGATGCGATGCTTTCCTTATACTTTGAAGGATCAGGCTAAAATATGGCTAATCAATCTTCCAGAGGGTTCTTTGAGAACTTGGGATGTGGTGTAAGACAAATACATGATGAAATAATATTCGCCCCAAAAGACGGTGGAATTACGAAATAAAATTTGTTCCTTCTCTCAAATGGAGGGTGAACCATTTCATGAAGCGTATGAGCGTTTCAAGATGCTATATGAGCTAATACCCACACCACCAATTCTCTTTGGCCTTGCTTATTCAATTTTTCTATGACGGATTGACAATGTACAGGTAGACTTTGGTAGATACCGCAACTAGTGGTTACTTTGGTGACAAGACGGTGGAGGAGATGTATGATATCTATGAAATGCTTTCCACCACTTCTCAACAAAAGGTGGTTCGACTTGGTTTCTCAAATTGATGAATTGTTTAAAAGGATGAATATGTTGATCAATCAACGAACCATGGTTAAAGAACAATGCTCTTTTTTGTGGAGTAATGGGGCATAGTGAAGCGAATTGTGGATATGGTCAAGGGATGAGTTCCATGATGGAAGAAGTTAATTATATGGGAGGTTTTGAGAAGCCACAACCGAAGAATGATCCTTACTCCAACACATATAATCTGGGATGGTGCAACCACCCAAACTTTTCTTGGAAGGACCAAAATGCCGATCAAGCAAGACCAATGGGACTCCCGAGTTTCCAACCTCGAGCAACCCTACCAACAACTGCAACTTCAACCACCACCCCCATAAAATATCCAAAGAGAAGAAAGTACCTCTAGAAGACTCACTAATGCAATATATGAGTTAAATGGATGTAAAGGTCGACCAAATTGTCCAATCTCAACAAGTAACCATCCAAAATTTAGAAAGGCAAGTTGGTCAATTGGCTAAGGTGGTTTCAGATCATGAAAAGGGGAAACTACCAAGTACTTCAGAACTCAATCCAAAAGATAGCGTGATGGCCATTTCATTGGTAAGTGACGAAGAGCGTGAAGAGGAAACAAGTGTGGGGGAGGAGCCCAAAGAGGAAGAGAAACTAAGCAAGGACAAAGGGAAAAAGCCAATGGTGGAAGAGTCCAAACATAAGATGGTAGATAAGGAAGAGAAAGTACAAAGAAAAGGAATCTCATTCAATCCAAAATATGAGGTAAAGCCCTATGTTCCTCCTATTCCATTTCCACAATGGTTAAAAGCTCGAAAGGTAGATGAAAACTTCCTAAAGTTTTTGAAAATGTTCAAAAAGTTACAAATGAACATCCCATTCGTTGAGGCTATTGTGCATATGCCTCATTATGCTAAATTCCTAAAGGAAATTATTTCCAACAAGAATAAATTGGAGGAGTATGATACGGTTACCTTAACAGAAGAATGCAATGCTGTAATTCAAAACAAACTTACTCTAAAGCTTAAAGATATGGGGAGCTTCACCATTCCATGCATGATTGGGAATGTAGATATCCAGAAATCATTGTACGATTTAGGAGCCGTTGTCAACCTTATGCCTTCTTCAATTTTCAGCAAGCTTAGGATTGGTAAACTTATGCCAACTACTCTTTCACTCTAACTTGCTGACCATTCCATCAAATATCCTCTTGGAGTCATGGAAAACTTGCTGGTAGAGGTTGGTAAGTTTTATTTTCCTGTCATTTTTATGTGCTTGAAATGGATAATGCTTTTAAACCCCATTTGATTCTTGGAAGACCATTCTTACGGGGGGAGCATTAATTGATGTTGGTAAGGGAAAATTGACATTTAGAGTGAGAGATGAAACTCAAGATTTTAATGTCTTTAGTAATTCAAATGTTCTTTTAAATGATAAATGCTTTGATGATGCTAAAGACATTAAATCTTGTTACATGTTGGCCATTAACCCTCAACCAAAACCTTTAAGTGTTAAGGAAAGTCAAAATGAACCTAATGAAAAACTTAGAAAACCACCCTTAGAGCCAAAACAAGGAAAGAAACCTAATGCAAGAGAAGCAAATGATTTTAAAAGGGTATTGAGCAATAAAGGGAAAATGAAAAGAGAATGTGAGGATTCTTCAACGAAGGGTGGATTTTTTGTAGGTCAAAAAGTTTCATATTTTCCACCCAAAAATACATTCTCTGGAACCCAAAAATTTCATGGTGTGGTCCATTTTTTATTTCAAAAATTCATTCATGTGGTGCAATAGAAATTTTGCTTAATGATCACACACCAGTCAAAGTTCATGGTAAAAGATTGAAATCATACAAGGAATCCACCACGAGGACTATTGGGTACCCCAAATAGATCCAATGCATATTTCCGAAATGATGTTAAACTACGTTTTTTCCGCAATGACGTTTAACTATGTTTATCCTTTCAATTATTGCACTTTAATGCATCATTGCATCTTTGTATAGGAACATGTTTATTTTTGTTGCTATACATTTTTTTTTTAGTTGGTTAAAAGGAATATCACCCATTTACATATTTATATATATGCACTTGTGTTCACTAACCTTTCATGTCTCAATGCCTAAAAGGGGGAGCCGTGCATTCAAGGATCGAGCAAATGCAAGCAAGGCGAAAAATAGAGAAGCATTATAAACCTTATCTCTTTTACTTTTATGCTTAAAGTTGAAATTGAACTTGTCCCTTTTGTTATTGTTTATGTTGATATTGATCCGGATTTATTTCGTCGAACGTTGGGGGGAATGTTCAAAATAAGTGTGGAGGAGGGGTTTATTGAATGCTTGGGCTTAATTGCTTGAAAATGTATTTGTTTGTGTGAGTTTGCTTGAAAATGCTCAAAATTTTTGAAAAGTTTTGCTTGAATTCTGCCTAATATTTTTAAGAATATGTCAAACTTGAGAAGAATAGAATTTTAGTTGAATTAGTTAGAGGAATCTTGTAGTGTGTTAGTATGCCTATAACATGATTAACTAAGGAATCAATGTTATTTGTAAGTTACTTAAACCTCAATTTGGCATTTTTAGGTTGCAAAGTTGGGAGTTTGTTTATCAACAAATTTAGTCTATTTTGGTAGCAAAATAAAAGGCTTGCAAGCTTATTGCTATGTTTTCATGGAAAAATGTTTTAATTGTTTCCAAAACAATTAGAGTAGACTTGGCCAATATTTCAAATGAAAGTGCTTAAAAAAGGTGCAAAATTGTTATGTTTCTTTTTTGAAGGTGAACCTAAATGAGAATAAGCACATGGGGCCCTAACCTCGAGGTGGAAATGATAAGTACCCTCGTTGATAATAAATAAGTGTTAATAATACAAGGACCCTTAATTCGTTAACTCGTTTGTAGCACCCAAAATGAGAGAGAAGAAATTAAAGTGAAAAAAGCAATGAAATAAAAATTTAAATGAAAGCACTTGTGATGAAAAGTGGATGAATGATGCCAAGTTTGCTCTAAAACAAGGAAATATCATTTTTAACTTAGCAATCGGGGAGATAAGCCTTCGAGATGTCAATAGATTAGGGAATTTGATTTTTGAACTCTTGAAATTGCCACTTATAAATTCCAAGGTTTGGTTCTTGTAATTGATGAGTGACATTGTATTGCTTCCTTTACTTGCATAGTATAAGAAAGCTTTGACCCTTTCGATTCAAATTTGTATTCTTGCCCCGAGATTGAGATTGGTTTTCTTGGGGACAATTAAACGAGTAAGTGTGGGGGAGTTTGATGTATCCTAAATTTTCATAATAATTTAAGCATAAAAGTATAGCATTATGTGTACTTGATTTTCGACGAATTTACACACTTTTCGTGTTTTTTATAGGGTAATGAAGAATTCATGAAAAGGGATGGAAAATAGATGAAAAATACATGAAAAATATGTTTTTGAAGTTGGAAGATCAATGGAAGAAAGTGCGACGAAAAACGGCTCACATGGTGAAAAGATCATGTTGCGCGATTTGTCGTTGGAGGAGCCAAGCAAGGTCACGACAGTGACCTCCACCACCTCACGACCATGACCCAAACCAGTACCTGCTCACGGCCGTGACCGACCTAGGAAGGTGACAAAATACAATGGCAGCAAGGACTCTTTTTGGTGGACAAAAGGCATACACTTGGGGCATTTTTGGACACAAATTTATTAGGGTTTTACCACATGTCAAGGGATATAAATACCCCCTCTTATTCACTCTTCCACACACTTTTACACTCTACATCCTTCATTTCATTTTGAAAGAACACACTTTCTTTCTTTTATTTTTCAAGAAAATTAGTTAGGGTTTCAAAGAATAAGAGGAAGCACAAGGTTTAGAGGGTGAAGATTTCTCTTGAAGGCTACCAGAATAGGCTTCTTCTACATTAGTTCTTTTCTTCACCCTTCATATATTTTATTGTTATCATGATTTATATTGATGTTTATTGTCATATTTTGTTGAACATAAACATGATATATTGAATATTTTGTTAGGGCTAAGAGATGTAGACTCTTGTTGATTATTTACTATATCTATGAATGGGATTCATGTTCTTCATTTCCATATTTCTAGTATTTATATCTTGTGCTTTGATGATTTATTTGTAGAGATTTTGGATTTGATTTAATGACATGTTTGAATTGATTATTGTTGCGATTGACCATGATTAATGATAGTTTTAACAAGTCTAACTGAAGGACTGAAAGGAGAAGGCTAGATGAGGTTGACATGCATTAAATTTGTAAGGTTGTGTAGTAGAAATATTCATGTCTACAAGGTGTTTGATGAAATTCTCAAGTGAGCATAATGAGTCTAGTTTAGTTAAGTGAGACCGAAATAATCCTCCTAATAAATGTAGACATAGCCTAAATTAACTTGAGAGAGGCTTTGGGTGATAAAAGTGAGAGAACACTCAATATCCAATAACCCGTTCATAAGTGTAGTGAATAGGAATCTTGGTCAAGTTTGAAAAGTCCTAACATCTCTTATATTATTGTTTTATTACTTGTTTTATAAGTTTAGTGTTTCTCATTATCAAAAATACCAAAAAATTATTCTCTTGCATTTTATTTTCTTTTGAGAATTTATCATATTGGTCCTGTCCCTATGGGTTCGACAATCCTAGGGTTTTTATTACTACATCGACTATCGTGCGCTTGCGATAGACTCGATTATAAGTACACTTAGGGCCAAAATGTCATCAATTTATGCTTGAATAATCATGTAAATTTTTCATACATCAAACTCCCCTACACTTGTTTATTTGCTTGTCCCCAAGCAAACAATCCCAATCTCAGGGAAATAATACAATTTGAATCAACGAGGTGAGAGGATTCTTATACTATGCAAGTATGTGAGTAAAATGATTAAGAGTGGAATACTATGCTATTTATTAATCACATGAATCAAACATTGGCATTGACAAGGGGCAATTTCAAGAGTTCAACTATTAATTCCCCTAACCTATCGGTGTCTCTAAAGCTTATCTCCCAAATTGCTAAGTTAAAACCACATTTGCATTGTTTTTTGAGTAAACTTGGTCATATTAAACATTTCCATTTTTAGTGCTTTGTTTAACACTTAGTTTCATCAATTTCTTTTTTCTTTTTGTCACTTCACTCTCATTTTGGGTGCTACAAATGAGTTAGTGAATTAAAGGTCCCAGTGATTACACTTATTAATTATCAACGGGGGTACTTATCATTTCCACCTCGAGGCTAGAACCACATGTACTTATCCTTATTTAGGTTCACCGTCAAAAGTGAAATCTAAACATTTAAACATTCAATACAAGTACTTAACTCATTGATTAAGCCAAGCCTACTCCAAATTTCACACAATTTAATCATTCAAGCATAAACAACTTAGCAATAAGTTTGCAAGCTTTTATTATGCCACCACTAATAGATTAAGTTGTTCATAAATGAAACCCCAACCTTGCCACCTAAACAAAATGCCAACTTACAACATTCCTCAATTAGAATATATTCCTAAATTAATCATGTTAAAAGCATACTTACACACTACAAAATTCCTCCAACCAATTCAATGCATTCTTAAAAAAAAAATTTAAGCACAATTCAAGAAAAAATTTCAAGCATTTTTAAGCAAAATCACACACAAGTAAAGACTATAAACAATAGCATCAAGCAATCAATAAACCCCTCACCCACACTTATTTTGAACATTGTCCCTAATGTTCGACAAAGTAAGGTCGAATTATCCCTAACAAGAGCAATGAACACATGGACGAGTCCAATTTTCAACATGAAGCATTAAAAGTAAAGAGAGAAAAGGTTAAGAAACTAATTACCATCAATGGAAAGATATTAGTTTAAAATCATTACGGATGGAAAGTAGTTTAACATCATTTTGGACAGAAATGTTGGATCTATTTGGGACGCCAAATAGTCCTTGTGGTGGACTTCATGAAAGATCCTAATATCTTTCCATTGATGGTAATTAGTTTGTGATCATTAAGCACAATGTCAATGGCACTACATGGATAAATTTTAGCAATTGAAAATGCACCACACCATGGAATTTTGGGGTTCCAAAGAATGTAATTTTTGGGTGGAAAATATAGAACTTGTTGTCCCTCAAAGAACTCGCCCTTAAAAGACAATTCATCACCTTCTTTCTTTATTTTCACTTTTACACTCAAGCCCTTTTTAAAATTATTCTTGTCCTTTGCATTTGGTTCACTCTCCTGGTTTTGCTCTTTTGGACATTCTCTTAGTTTTGGATTAGGTTCTCCATTTCTCTCCTTATCACCCAAAGGTTATGGTGTTGGGTTTGTGGACAACATACAACAAGATTCTATGACTGTAGCATCATTTTCATACACATCAACTAAAGGCATTTTAAATCACTAAAGACATGAAAATCTTGTGTCTCACTCCCTACCCTAAAGATCAATTTTCCCTTATTCACATCAATTAGAGCTCCCCCTGTTGCTAACAATGGTCTACCATGTATAATGGGAAGCTCTAATTGACTATCCATAGCAAGAACATAAAAATAGGCAAAAAAATAAAATTTACTAACATTTACCAAGATGTTCTCCATAACTTCAAGAGGGTATTTGATGGAGCGGTCGGCAAGTTAGAGTGAAATGATTGTTGAACAAGTTCACCAACCCCAAGCTTGTTGAAGATTAAGGAGGGCATGAGGTTCACCGAGGCTCCCAAATCATATAAAGACTTCTTGATGTCCACATTTCCTATTGAGAAAGGAATGATAAGGCTCATCGGATCCTTAAACTTTGGAGATAGCTTGTTTTGCAATACCACACTACACTATTCGGTTAAAGCAATTGTGGCATAATCCTCCAATTTCTTCTTATTGGACACAATCTCCTTTAAGAAATTGGTATATTTGGGCATATGTGCAATACCCTTTATAAAAGGAATGTTCAATTGAAGTTGTTTGAACATTTCCAAGAACTTCTCAAAATCCTTGTCGATTTTATGAGCCTTTAACCATTGAGAAAATGGAATATAAGGCACATAAGGTCTGACCTCACTCATTTGGTTGGAAAAGAGCTCTTTGCTTTGTACTTTCTCCTCCTTAGATTCCATGCCATACTTGGGCTCTTCCACTACAACTTCCTTCCCTTTATCTTTGCTAGAGTTCTCCTCCACCTTTGGTTCCTCAAGTTCTTTCCCACTCCTTAAAGTAATAGCCATTACATTCTCTTTAGGATTAACATGGGAGGTACTTCGCAACTTCAACTTTTCTCTATTTGACATGGCCTTAGCCAATTGCCCTACTTGCCTCTCAAGGTTTATAATAGTTGCTTGTTGGGTTTGGAAGATTTGGTCAACTTTGGCTTCCATCTTACTCATCCATTGCATCAAGAGGTCTTCCAAGGTTAGTTTCTTTTCTTGGGTATTTTGTTGGGGTGGTGGTTAGGGTTATTGTAGGACGACCTAGGTTGATTTCTTAGGGGTCCCATAAGTCTATCTTGATTGGTATTGGTGTTTGGATCATTCCAAGAAAAATTTGGGTGATTACGCCAACTTGGATTGTAAGTGTTTGACTATGGGTCATTCCTATGTTCAGGCTTCCCAAAATCTCCCATATAATTAACTTTCTCAAGTCCAAAACCCACTCCTTAGGCCATCCCACAATTAGTATCATTATGCCATATCACTCCACAAGAGCATTTTTCTCTAACCATGGCTCCTCTATTGATCAACATATTTAATTTTCTAGGCAATTGAGCAACTTGGGATGCTAAATTGGGTGAAGTAGATGTTACCTCATGAATTCTCGCTCTTCTTCCTCTCACCGCCTTTTGTTGAGAGTTAGTAGCAAGTATCTCATAGATATCATAAAATTCTTCGTCAATCTTGTCACCAAAATAGCCTCCCCATGTTGTGTTTCCAAACTTTTTTCCCATGTATTGTCAAGCCATCATAGAAAAATTGAGTGAGCAACGCCAATGAAACTTGTTGGTAGGGGCATTGGCTCGAAAGCATCTTGAACCTCTTCTAAGCTTCGTGGAATGGTTCTCCCTCTATTTGAGAAAATGAGCAAATCTTGTTCCTCAAATCTACTGTCTTTTGAGGAGAGTAGTATTTCATCATAAACTTCTCGTATACCTCCTCTCAAGTGCCAAGAGAACTTTTCGGTAAGTTGATTAACCAAGTCTTAGCTCTATCCTTCAATGTGTAGGGAAAGAATCTCATTCTCAATTCATCTTTCACCCATGTAGATGGAATGTTTGGATGGTGGTGAAGAATTCCCTAAAAAATGTGAGTGGATCCACAAATGAAAACCTATGGAATGAAGATAACATGTTGAAGTGGATAGTCTTTAACTCATAGTTTCGGGCTGCTGGACTCAATCGAATACAAAATGGTAAGGCTTCAATCACCGACCTTTGGATATCTCTCAAGCTTATACTCACCGGTATTGGGTTGCCAAGGCCATCACCCAACAATTGCCCCACTTTGTCTTCCTCCACATGATCATTTTGAGGACTTGGATTTTCGTCTATTCACCCCTTCTTCTATTGGCCAGGTTTTCCCTGCACAATCTTTCAATCTCTAAAATTAAAGGGATCATCTCTTTGTTTTCCAAGCTTCTAGAACGCATCAAAAGCATGTACTACCTACAAATGCAAAGGAAAAATCACAATTAAATAAAAATAAAATAAAATAAAAGATCACAATTAGTAGCGTCATTCCCGACAACAACACCAAAAACTTGATCGACTTCCCGCAAGTGCAAGGGTGTCGATGTAGTTTTACCGTGGAAGTATCCCTAGGTTTATCGAATCCAATGGAACGAATACTAAATATGATCAATTCATAAAAGAAAAGCAATAAAACAAATGATTATATTTTTTGGGGTGGTTTTGATTAATAAAGAAATATTGATAAAAGCTAGAAACAAAATTGAGAGTAGATAACCAAATAATAACAAAGCATTAGGACCTTCGAGATTTCAACTAAGATTCCTATTTTCTATATTAATGAATGGGGTTTTGGGATTAAGTGTTCTCTCTACTTAACTTACTTAAAGCCTCTCTCGAGTTCATTTAAGTTATGTCTACATTTATTAAGAGGGTTCTCTCAGCCTAACCTAACTAAACTAGACTCATTAAGCCATTGGGGAATTTCATCGAACACCTCACATACATAAAATATGTCTATCCTAAATCATGTAAGTTTAATGCTTGTAGATCTCACCTAGTCTTCATCTCTCAATCCATCAACTAGGTTAATCAAAATTATCATCATGGTGGCCAATCATAATCATAGCAATCAAAACAAGTCGTTAAATCAAATCCAAGGCATACTTCATATATAGAACATAATACACAATACCCATTAAGAAATATTTACATATTGAATATAAAACAAATACCCATTCATAATTATAGGAAATAGTCATTAATAGTTCACATCTCTAGGTCCTAACAATAAATCTAAGTTGTCATTATAATAGAAAACAAAATAAAAGTACAAACATGAAAATAGAACATAGTCACCAATTAAAAATGAGAAGAGATAGAAGAATGATATAAGTGGATTAGTCTCTTCAAGATGCCCTCAAGAGAAAACATCAAATCTTCAAGCCTCGTCCTCTTGCTCCTAACCCTAAACTAATGTTCTTTCTAAAAGGAAAGACAAAGAGAATGTTTCTAAGTATGGAGAATATTCTTGAAAAGGCAAATAAGAGGGGTATTTATAGCCCTCATGTGACCTCAAAACCCTTCAATAATTGTTGACAAAAATGCTCTTGACTTGTGCCTTGGTCTCCACATTCTTTCCTTTGAGTCGATTTTTCTTCCATTTCTTTGCATCATTTTAACTCCTTTAAGAACTCTTTTTTCATGCATATTTTTCATCAATTTTAATCCACATTCCATGCATTTTCATTCACCCTACACTAATCAAAAAAAGAGTATAAATTTGTGGACAATTAAGTACACTTAGGATCGAAATGCCATCAATTTATGCTTGAATAACTATGTAAATTTATAATATCCCGCCCGTTTAAGCTATATTTCCTATAGCGATGGTCGTTGATGCTCTGTCAGGATGAGCATGTGTGGGTTGCGGTTGTTGAATCTTGAGAGCATCGAGTTTTGAGAGTGGATAACTCGAGTTAGTGAGAGAGATAACTCGAGTTATATGACCCCTATACAACTCGAGTAAGTCGAGATCTACATAACTCGAGTAAGTCGAGGTCTATATAACTCAAGTTAACCTTTGTATAACTCGAGTTATCTGTGCAAAAGTGGAACGATGCGTTTCGGTGTTCTTCGTCCTTAAGAAGCCCAACCTACCCGAATTCGGTCATTTACTCCACTTCTCTTTGTCCATAAGCTCTCAAACTCTCTCCAGTTGTTCCTTAACACTTCCTTTGGGTCTCTCGAGGTAAGATTGAGTTTTTAACCCTTTATTTCCTCATGATTTCTGCAAGATTGAACATATTAGGGTTTTGGAATAAAATGGGTATGAATCACTTCGGTTTTGGGAAATTTCTGGTGATTCCTAATTGTTTGGCTGGGTTTGAGTGTAGATTTGTGTGTACAAAGTTGATTAGAGTATATGCATGCATTTTTTAATGATTTTCATCGGTTGCTTTGAGTGATTGATCATATTGGGTAGTCTGGGTAAGTGACTTACTAGAGTAAGCATTTTGGCCAACTCTAGTAAGTTAATCCAGGATTTACTCGAGTTATTTCATAACTAACTCGAGTAAATTAAAACATTTTGAACTCGAGATAGCCTCTAACTAACTCAAGTAAATAGTGATTCTGAGGGACCAAATCGTGATGTTTCGTAAATCGTGATTTCTGGGAGTTCGGGATAGAATTTGGGGATTCTGACTTATGAATGTCCAGTGAGTAACCCCAGAAGTCTTCAGGTACTGTTTCGCAATTTATCGAGTTTTGGGGACTAAAATGTAATTTTACACTGGTCGGGACCAAACTGTAATTTTACGTGAATTGCATATTTTAGGTCGATGATGATAGATTCACTCTCAATATATTTTTAGTGACTCTGAGGGGTCTACATTTGCATTTGCATATCATACATCGGTACCGCCACAATACCACATATTGATATTTGTTCTGTATGTATCTATATAGTCCAGTGTGTCTGCCAGTAGGAGCAGCCACTTATGAGCGGTATTTGACTGGATCCGCAGCTTTGGATACCAGGTGAGTGAAATAGCAGCTTCAGACACATATGTTGTGTCTTCAAAATTAAGTATGTT
>CAODLS010122732.1:0-15477 GCA_948243855.1 Flueggea neowawraea | reverse complement strand
TTTCAGTATGTGGGTCTGAGTTGGGCTAAGTACATTGTTGCTGTTGGTGCATTACAAGGCATGACCACGGCTCTACTTGTCGGAGCCGTGGGTCAGGTTAGATATTTGACCCACATAGCCAGAACCCATATGATGCCACCGTGGTTCGCTAACGTTAATGGAAGAACCGGGACACCAGTGAACGCCACAATTGTGATGTTAGGAGCCACGGCCATTATTGCTTTCTTCACGGAACTGGACATTTTATCAAAACTTCTTTCAATCTCCACACTATTTATTTTCTCATTAGTGGCTTTAGCACTTCTGGTGAGAAGGCATTATGCTAGTGGAGTCACAACACAAGAAAACAGAGCCAAGTTAGTGGGATGCATTGGAATTATTCTTGATTCTGCAACTGCAACATCAATTATTTGGAGCGAAGGTGGAGATGGATGGATCGGGTATGTGATCGCAGTGCCAATCTGGTTTCTAGGCACATTAGGACTCAGCATTTTCGTGCCACAAACAAGGAACCCAAAATTGTGGGGTGTCCCATTAGTGCCATGGTTACCATCTGCTTCAATCTTTATCAACATATTTCTACTTGGGTCCATTGATAAAGAATCGTTCAAAAGATTTGGTATTTGGACTGGTGTTTTGTTGGTGTATTATTTTCTGTTTGGATTGCATGCTTCATATGACACTGCCAAGGCATCAGGGGAGAACAGAGCAGAAGAAGGTTGGAAGAAGATGGAAGAAGGTGCTGTGTCTTCCCAGTCTGTTGCCACTTCCGGTGTCAATCATGGTAGCAATGCAAATTCCAATCAGGGTGCCTGACGTAGTTGTGAAGTTTAATCATGTTTATAAATTACTACTGTAAAACAAGTACTTTCCTGGATTTTTTTGATAAAGAAACTCCTTTATTTTCAATTTTTAAAGTTTTGAAATAGTTGAACATGATATTATTGGAACATTAAAAGTACAAAGAAAAAGAAAGAAAAGAAAAGGCAGACGAGACATAGCTTATAGTATGGACTTTTCTTGGTCAAATTGTCTTAAATTTTCATCTGAATCCGTTCTTCGGTTATTGGAAAGTACATCTGGACATAGCTATAGCTTTCAACCTTTGAACGCGCAACATAAATATTTTCTTCTAATCTTTCTATAGGCTATTTTAGGTAAACGTTGACCGGCCTTTGTTCAAAAAGAGAAACTAAAATAGTGTAGAAAAAGTCAACAAAAATGTATGCATTTTTCGGGCTGTTTGAATTGTTTGTCACATGGAAAATGACACTCTCATCCATCCACCAATGGTCGAGTCAGGTGCAATCCCACCAACACACTAATGCATTAGATCCCATCAGAATTCTAAAATTAAACCCTTATGGAGTGATTTTTTGAAAGTACTCGTTTTGCACCGTTCTTTTTAAAAAGCCACTTGAGACTAGCTCAAGTGGTCTAGAATTGACGGATCGAGAGAGAAAGAGAGTGAGAAAGATATTCCGTCAATCTCATCTATCCACCACTGTAGAATCGTGATCTCCGCTATCGCGAGGTGGAGATTGCGTAACCATGATCTCTGTCACGACATGTCGCAATCTCCACGGTGGAGAGGAGGGCGAGAAAGGACGGAGGAGATTCGCATTGTTGTCGGACAGAAAAGAGAGGTCCGTTGAAGTGGCAGAGGAGGAAGGAAGAGAGGTGGGTGGACGGATGGTGAGGGAAGAGAGAGATAGAGATGAGAAACTGACAAAACATAATTGGTTCAATACAACACGACGGAACAATGCGCAACAACCAACAAGAGATGAAACAAAACAATTCACCATCAGACACAGAGCAAGTGAATACCATTACTTGTATCAGTCATCAGTTTGCTAATCAGAAGTAAAACGATTCACATTGGCATGGTCATCATCATTAACCATCGCTAGTAGAGCCAATCAAACAGAAAGTATCAATCTTTTTTGTCCTCCTCCTCATTTACACCAACGAACAAACAACGTCAATTGACCAACATGCTAACATCGAATTATTTGCCAAATTTTTGTATAGCCCAACATTGTTAAGACTCAGATGGGTACGAATTAAAACAACAGAATTGAGCACCAGGATACAAGGAACTCCCATAAAAGTAGTAATCATCATTAACCATCTACGGGGGGAAAAAATTCCCATGGAACAAACCATTTGAAGGAAACTCAAATGCATAGATCAAGATAGGAAGTGACGGAGAATGGGGAAGGGATAGATAAATAGGCAACCTTAGGCACTAAAAATAACATCAAATTATTCTCCACAATTTGAATTGCAGACAACATTGTTCAGCCTTAGACTAGAAAGGCTATTTACGATTGTCAATCACATCCAAAGCTTAAGAAGAGAAAAGGTATATGTGAAAACAATAAATTATCGCAACAGTATTGTTGCAAATACTTTATTTTGTAAGAAAAATATATTGTTGAAAATAGTACTTAATTAGTTATTTTTAAATTATATCTTGCATATATAGAATCATACAATATTGAAATAAAAACTTCCTGGTGAAGTGACTTTAGGAAGAAGGAAAAGAGAATCAAATAACATACAATATTTACGACCCTCGAAATAAAAATCTTACAATTATGGGTGATGTGATCATAACAAATGACTCAACACAGGGGACTTAGCAAATGTGTTGAAGCGTAAAGAACACCAATTATAGTTGACCTTCACCTTACTCCACCAAAGGCCAATAGCACAACCGCTAAGTTGATTTCTTCTTCTTGCAATCTTGCCACCATCATGGATCCAAGCAAGTCAACTACTTTAATTTTCCAGATGTCACCACAAAATTAGAGAAATTAATGGAATTTTTTTATAAGTAAATCAATGGAAATTTTAATCCGACTTTGAGTTTTGTAATGCTTCGGTTTTTTTAAGAGAAGCTCCGAGTTTTTATAATCTTGGCCAACCACTATTCAGAGGTGCAATTAGCTTCATGTGTGTAAAAAATCTAATTTCAAATATTCAGATAATTAAAGATAAAGAGATAACAAAATTGATAAATTTAGTTTTATTTGAAATAAAATAAAATGAAATTAGTAAAATAAATAAAAAATTGAAACTAAAAAATAAGAATAAATTTGAAAATAAGATAAATACTTTTCAAAACAGATAAAGTTTAGATTTTTTATTAAGATAATTATAGATTATTTTTAAGAAATCAATAGATTTGTAATTATAAAAAACAAATAAGGGCATATTAATCTAAAAAAGTTTTTCCCACCTTTTAACATTTATAAGTCTTATGGTTATGATTATGATGATAAATTAAGATACAAAAACTTACCAATGGGTTTACAGATCATTGGTACTAGAATAAATTTCAACATTTAAAGATCATAAGTTCAATTTTTAGTAGAAGTAAATAAAATGACTTATCCAAAAAAAATACAAAAAACTTTATCTCAACTTAAATTACATGCATGTTTTCCTTTTCTAATTTCATTTACGCAGTTTACCAAAGCAACTGTAGATCACCTTTTTTTAATGTTGAAAACAATTGTGGACTTTGATCTCGTGCTTTTCGACTTAATGAATTTTTAACTAATCAGTGGTCGGACCAATGTGGCTTAATTCTACGCCATAATGAATCCAATTCTTACCAAAACATTAATTATTCTATAAATACATCTAATGCACCAAAAAGAATTACACGCATAAACTATTAAACTATAGCTGCTTAAAATCTTTAATCGGTTAGAGGAGATGAAAATGGTGAAGCTACTACACATACTCTTATGCTTATGCTTCCTTCTCCTTATTCTCCTTCCACTCGTATATCCTCACGGTCATAGGTATTTAATCAATCAACCGAATTCTGCGTCTTCTATAACTGTTTCCAATTCAAAGAATTACTGGCATTTCCTTTATCAAATTAATTCATTTTTGAAGAATCTAGACAACAACTAGGCACATTTCTCGAAAAAAATTGTTATTGTTGAATCAATAGATTTAAAATATGAATGTTTTTAGTTATTTTTTAGTAACAATATCTGAACATATACAGAATTTCGTTAATATTATGAATTCGATTAAAATGATTAATATATTAATATCAATGGCATAATTGTTTATATTGCACTAGAATATATTGTGGATTTGGTCGTGAATGTGGTCGTGAAAGTGATTGTCAAAGAAATCCGCCGAAAATTATTAACCAAGCACCCAGCGCAGGACATCCGTGATCATCGATGCAAGTCCCAGTTATTTCCACCTTCCCAGTATTTTCATTATATATGGCGTTAATTACAATCTACCGTATAAGTCTTTACTTATTTACGAGTTGGAACTCATCAACCATTACTACAAGCAGCCATTTCTTTTGGTCCCTTCACTATATATATTACCAGTTCTTTGCTGCAATAATACGAATCGATTATTTTTTGCCTTCTCATAACAAACTCATGGTGGTAATGAAATTGTGAAGTTTAATCACGTTCGTAACTGTAAAACAAGTACTTTCTTGGAATTGTATGCATGTATCTAATTGGCTGTTCTTTGTATGCATGGTTAATGATATTCAAATCTGTCGATCCGGTTAAAGATAATTTCTTTTTTCATCGAATTCTGATGAAGAATATTTTCTTCTGTCATAGAGCTCTGATAAAGAAATTCTTTTATTTTCAATGTTTATTGAAATAATTGAACATGATATTATTGGGACCTTAAAAAAAATAAAGGGCAGACTACGGAAATAGCTATAAACTTTTCTAGGTTAAATTTTCTTAAATTTTCGTTAGAATTCAACATACAAGTTCTCTTCTTGTTGACTATTTTAGCTGAACGTTAACAGGCCTTCGTTCAAAAAAACAAAAGGAAACAAAAAAAAAAAGTAAGAATGCACTCTACTTCACATGCATTTTGCTGCGCTGTTTCTACCTGTTAAGGAAAAAAAAACGTTCACAAACCTCTTCTTAAGAAGTAAGAAAGGAATATGAAAAAAGGATATTGTAGCAACAATTAATTATATTGATCGGAAAGATTTTAGTGTAAGGGGACTTCCCCCCAGTCAAAGGCAAGATAACAGCAAAGAAATGTTCACTTCTATACAAGTTTAATAGGACTATACCAACTTTTTAAAACTACCAAAACTTCAAACTATTTCTAAAACTATCAATAAAGGCCAAACTAATTGTATAACTACCAGCCAATAAACCCACATGCGAAATATTAGCAAGTGTTAGCTCTGCAAGGGCACGGGTTTTACAAGTAGTATATAAAATATTGTTCCTATGAAGACTATATTTATCCACCAATTGACCTAATTTTGATTTGTTTAAGATTAATAAACTAAAGATGAAATATGTAAATCAAGCAAGAAATTGATAACAAAAATAAGAATTGTAATCACTAGAAAATTGAAGAAACTAATCAAGGTTTAATAGGCTAGGAATTAACACCATCCACGTCCTCTCTTTGTCTCTTTAATGGGTTCAATACAACTAAGGCTCTAGATATTAAATGGTAGTTATTCTTTTTTCAAGCAATAACTGAACTATGACATTGAAGAAGCAAGAGCAAAATTATAGTCACTCAACTAATAACCCCAATCCAAATTACTTCAATTGATTCGTTCAAGCAATCTTTCAAGTAATTAATCAACAATAATAATTTTTCAATAATTATCAATTAAACCAATGTTTACAAGTTTATTGTGTAACAATTCTCATTGGAACATAACACAAATCATCTAATTCAATCTCTCAATTGCAATTAGATATGAAGAACAATAAACATCACATAGATAATATTAAATCTAGAAGATTGACATCAAAGAGATGTTTCAAGAGTTAATTCCTAATGAAAAGCTTAGCAATCCATCATTATAATTGAAAACAACACAATAGAAATCACCGAAGTCATGAACAAGAACAAAGGATAGAGGAGAAAAGAACTCTTCACCATCGCTTGAATTCTTCTTGTTCCTCTCCTTTGAATCTTGGATCTTCTATAGAAATTTGTTGATTCCTGTCTCCTTTCTTCTTTTCAAGAGAAAAAAAATGTTCCCTTCTCTCTTTCTTGTGGGTTAATCCTCTTTCAGTTGCTAAAAACAATGACTCTTGATTGTGCTTGAACATTTTATCCATATTGCCCTTTTTAGGTGTCCGCAAGAATAAAACACAAAGATTTGTCTCGCCATAGATTCTCACAGCAATGCAAGGTTGCATGGTCGTGCATTTTGCGACTTCAAATCTATTCTAACCATTCTTAACCTGCAAAAATCACCACAAACACAAAGAGATAACGGTCCAAACCACTTTTTTAACATTTAAAACAAAAATTAAACAAGTTAATGATAAATTTAAACCTAAAATAACTCGTAGGCACAATTATCGTCATAAAACACACTTAAGGACACATTAAAATTACACATCAGCAAGCTCTCATGGAAAATTGAATTCTCGTGAAAAATTGGAGAAAAATCAAGAAAAAGAATATTTTTGCAGCTTTTTTTTTTTGAGAGGTGCTTAGATTGTGCACAAACAGTGTACGAACAATGGATGAACGAGTGGTCGTGCATTTTGCAACTTCGAATCTATTCTAACCATTCTTAACCTGCAAAAGTCACCACAAACACAAAGAGATAACGGTCCAAACCACTTTTTTAACATTTAAAACAAAAATTAAACAAGCTAATGATAAATTTAAACCTAAAATAACTTGTAGACACAATTATCGTCATAAAACACACTTAAGTACACATTAAAATTACACATCAGCAAGCTCTCATGGAAAATTGAATTCTCTCGAAAAATTGGAGAAAAATCACGAAAAAGAATACTTTCGCAGCTTTTTTTTTGAGAGGTGCATAGATTGTGCACAAACAGTGTACGAACAACGGATGAACGATTTTCAAATTGAATTTTAAATTATTTAATTTATTTGAGTTGATTTGCTTCAAATTTATAAATTTAATTTTAAATTGATTTAATTTTTTTTTGCACAAGTCGTGTCAAGAAACTAGTGCACGAATGGTGCAAAATTCATGCACAAATGAAAATTTAAACTGAACGAAGGGACTATTTGATAATTTTTAGGGGCACATTTGTGATTGATAAAAAATATGGGGACTGCCACCATAATTCACCACATACAAGATTAGAAGCGGTGGCAGTTAGGATTTGAAACCTAGCCACTGTTGTTGCTTGTCAAACCAGGCCAAGAATTGGCCGATTTCGAGAGAGAAAGAGAGATATTCTGTCAATTTCATCTCTCCTCCACCGCCACATAATCACGATCTCCACCATGCATCACAACCTCCATCACAGCGTGTCGCGATCTCCGCGGTGGAGATCGATGAGTTGCAAGGTGGCGGAAGTATAGAAGGTCAGGCGGTGGAGAGGAGGACCAGAAAGGAAGGAGGAGAGGCGACGACGGAGGAAAGAAGAGAGGTGGGAGGACGGATGGTGAGGGAGGAGAAAGAGACTGAGAGACTATAGAGTTAGAAAAAGGAGAGAGAGAGGGGGGGGGGTTGTTGGGGACGAAAAAATGAATGAAAGGGGGAGGAAGGACTTCGCGAGAAATTAAACATATAACCTTGTATTTGCACAAAGTTTTTCCACACCAGGCATCTTTACAAATAGTTTACGTTCACTAATAAATTTGCGAAGACAACCGTTTAGACTTGGCGTACCGCGTACTCCCAAAAGACTTATATTGATCATATCTCAAAGTCAAGGAAACAAGTGAGGCTCAAACTTGCAACTTATTAGATGCGGTAGGGTTTATAGCAACTATTACTACATAGACTTTTGAAACTCTCAGGTAACCAATTATAGACTTTTATCTCATGCTTTTTGACTTATGGAAAAAATTATCAATTGGCTATCGGACTAACGTAGCTCAATCTACGCCATTATGAATCAAACTCTTACCAAAACATTAATCTGTATATACACACATAAAATAAACTATAACCACATAATATTCCTAAACCTGCTAGAGGAGATGAAGATGATGAAGCTACTACGCTTACTGTCATGCTTATGCTTCCTGCTCCTTATGATCCTTCCACTGGCACATCCCTTGAGGTATTTAATCAAACAAGTTAATTCTATCTCATTTGGATACTGAATTTCGTTTATATTTATTCTTATTGCATGATGACCAGGGTCTCAGCTGGCACCTCCTGTATGGAAGGTCGTGAAGTTGACTGTCCAAGAAGTTCGACGCCAACTCCCAAACCACCCAGAGGAGGACGTCCCTGATCATCGCTGCATGTCCAGTATTTGCATTATATGTGTGAAAGACAAGCGACAGTTTGCTGACGACAATTCATCTTGAAATAGACGGCCTATGACCAGTCGGTTGTAATATTATGTTTTGTTTTTCAAGATGACTAGTCGTCCACCATTACTTTATAATGTACTTTTCTGATGATTCCAAATTCAGGACCACTTTAACAAATGTGGACAAATGCTGATTCCACCATTATTTTCCACTTTTTAATTAAAAAATTCTTGTCTTATATTAGACAAATATTTTGCCTATATTATTTTATATTAGACAAATGTTTCGACACTTGTTTCATTATTCTTGCCTACATTTTTATTTTACTTTAGACAAATGTTTTTATGGCCTCTTACTCTCAATCAGTTATTTTCTGGGAAAAAGTAAAATAAAAATGTTAAAGAAATTTAACAACGATATGCTGCAAATTCTGGAAACATATAAGAGATCAGAGGCTGAAAACATAATGGGTTCAATACAACACGACGGAACAATAAGCAACAACCAACAAGAGATGAAACAAAACAATTCACCATGAGACATAGAGCAAGTGAATATCATCACTTGTATCAGTCATCAGATTGCTGATCAGAATTAAAACGATTCACATTTCCATGGTCATCATCATTAACCATCACTAGTAGAGCCAATCAAACAGAAAGTATCAATCCCTTTTGTCCTCCTCCTCATTTTCACCAACCAAGAGACTAGAAACAACGTCAATTGGCCAACATACTAACACCGAATTATTTGCCAAATTTTTGTATCGCCCAACATTATTATGACTCAGACTCAGATGGGTACGAATTAAAACAACAGAATTAAGCACCAGGATACAAGGAGTAATCATCATTAACCATGCATTTGAAAAAAAAAAAACTTTCCCATGGAACAAACCATTTGAAGGAAACTCACCATTTGAAGGAAACTCAAATGCGTAGAACAAGATAGGAAGTGATGGAGAACGGGGAAGGGATAGATAAATAGGCAACCTTAGGCACTAAAAATAACATCAAATTATTTTCCACAATTTGAATTGCAGACAGCATCGTTCAGCCTTGAACTAGAAAGGCTGTTTCCGATTGTTAATCACATCCAAAATCAGAAAATGACATGCACTTGAAGAAAAAAGTATATGTGAAACCAATAAATTATAGCAACAATATTGCTGCAAATACTTTATTTTGTAAGAAAAATATATTGTTGAAAGAAGTACTTAAATTAGTTATTTTTAAATTATATCTTGCATAATAAATTCTTTGTTATTTTTAATTATTTTTCCAATATTATATTAGCATAATATATTAAAATATAAGATACTATTTTTCAAGAAATATATGTGTTGCTTAAATTAAGACACATTTCACGCATTAACTTAAACTAGTTTACTGAATTAGTGTTACTGGATTAGAAAACTGCCTCTGAAACGTGTATTGAAATAATGATAGTTTAATATACTGATATGAATTACATTGTCTTGAGTTAGACACTCTTTCTCTTTTGATCTTAAACAATTTTTTAATAGAAAAACAAGGAGCAAAATGAGATGTATCATAAAACCTCGAAATTGTTTGATTTCATGTAGGCGGATGTTTTGTAGACTTTGAAACTCTCCGAAGACTTTGAAACTTTTCTGCACCCATACTTTAATTAGTTGAAAAATTATTGCCTACATTTGGTGTAAGGTTCTATTCCTATATCAAACCAATCAAAAACTGTTATTTATATAGTTGGCTTACTTTGAGAGTATATTCCAAAGAGAATAATAGTTTCTGATTAGTTTAATGTAGGAGCGGGATCCTATACCAAGTGTAGGCAAGAATTTTCCTAGTTAGTTCTATAACATCATTCAGCAACAGGGAGCAACATGCTTTTTGACCAATGAAAATATTATTAATCTGTCGTCGGACCAGCCTGTCAAAAGATTAATCTGAATATACATGTATATTCGGAAAAATATATATACACATCTAATGAACCAAAAAGGAATTACACATGTAGGCTAAAACATAACTGCTTCATATTCTATAATCTCTCGCTGTCCAAAAAAAAATCTATAATCTCTTAGAAGAGATGATGAAGGTTATGCTTCCTGCTTCTTATGCTCCTTCCACTCGCACATTCTATGAGTTATCTAATCATTCAACCTGTTCTTTATCATCTTCACCTGTTTCTCAATCCGAATAATGATCTTTTCCTTTTAAATCAAATTGTTACATTTTTAAACAACTTTTTATTGATAAAAATTACATAGTTTTGCTATTTTTGAAAAAAAATCCATTACTGATGAAGCCTAAGCAAAGCAGACAGCTGTCTCGGGGGCTCAAATTGAAATGGCTCAAAAAATTTTAAAGCGATATATTAGTAAACTTTTGGAAAGAAAATGGCCTCAACCGCTTAATATAACGATTCTTTGGGAAGCTTACATAAATTTTTGACATGATCTATGCTATGACAATTAAAGCCCATATCATCATAGATCAAGCACGAAGCAAAAACCAAATTTTGGTGGGAGCCCTCAAAGTAGACAAAACGACTTGATTCTTACATTTTAATATTACTAGCATTTTGTGTACGTATGTTGTACATTATTGAAATCTTTTTATTTATATCGCATGAAACAAGAGAAAAAAAATACTAATAAGTATGTATTAGTTGGATATATATTAATAAGTTATACTGATAGAGACAAATATTTTTGGTGCCACATATTGTTAAACGAGAATATATATAAATATTTATCTGAATAAATATTTATCTAAATATGAAAGTGAAATTCTATCCATATTAATGATAATTAAAAATAAAAAGTTTTTTTATTAATTATCCAACAATTATAATAATTTAGAATTGAAAAGAGGTATAAAAATTTATGATTTTATAAAAAACTAAAATTAATATATTATTCTTACATTTTAATATCCCATATATACACAATATAATACTATCTATCTATTAATATAAAATGACATACTAAAATAGTGACACATGGTAAATACATTAACTGAATTAAATTAGAAATCTTATTAGACAAGCACCATCTTTGTCTCATAATCAGATAATCAAGATGGATTTATCAAGGGACATTCAATTTCTAGTCCGAGGCAACACAAAGACAAAGATAAAAATACTTGAATAAGAATTCTTAGGAAGCATTAATTGTGACTGATCATTTTAAACACGGGACTGGAAACAGTAAATTAGATATGCTAAAACAAGAAAACAAACAGGATTTTGATCAGTCAAAGCAGAGGGCACTTTCCAATCAAAAATCTCATTAAACAAGCACCATCTTTGTCTCATAATCAGATAATCAATATGGATTTCTCAAGGGGCATTCAATTTTGTATTCTGAGGCAACACAAAGACAAAGATAGCAATACTTAAATAAGAATTCTCAGAAAGCCCTAACTGGGGCTGATCGTGTTAAACACAGGGCTGGAAGCAGTAATTTAGATATGCTAAAACTAGAAAACAAACCAGGATTTCGATCAGTCAAAACAAAGCGTACTTTCCAATCAGAAATCTGATAAAACAAGCACCATCTTTGTCTCAAAATCAGATGAACGATATGGATTTATCAAGCACTATTTGCCCATTGGGCATTCAATTTCTATTCCGAGGCAACACAAAGGCAAAGATAGCAATTGAATCAGAATTCTTAGAAAGCCCTAATTGTGGCTGATCGTTTAAAACACGGGGTTGAAAACTGTAATTTAGAAATGCTAAAACAATAAAGCCTTAGAAAAACAAAATTTCGACCAGTCAAACAAGACCACAATTTCCAATCAGAATTCTCATAAAATAAGCACCATCTTTGTCTCATAATCAGATGAACGACATGGATTTATCGAGCACTTATTACCCATTGGGCATTCAATTTTTGTTCCGAGGTAAAATAGAGACAGATAGCAATACTTGAATCAGAATTATCAGAATTCCCTAGTTGTGACTGGTCGTTTAAAATACGAGACTAAAACAAGAGTGCACTTTTGATTTGCTAAAACAAGAAAATAAGAATCCCTATTTTCGATGGACAGGTTAAAATACAGTGAGAAAAGAAGAATCTCCAAATCCAAGAAGACCAAAACCTTAATTTTAATGGATTAAAACACAAAGAAGAAAAAGAAAAAGCTTTAAGTCAAAAAAACGAAAACCCTACTTTGATGGAAAACAGGGAAGCAAAAGAAGTTGATTAAATTGAAGAAGATGAACCTGATTGCGATGGGTTAAAAGAGACAGAATTGAACGTTGAGGGTGAACTGGTGAAGAGTCTATCTGGGTTTCTGGTCATATATTAACAGCAAAGTCGGTGGTTTATTATTGTTTTTTTATTTAAAAGTATTTAGTCGGTGGTTTATTTGGTAATAACGGTCAACTTCTTGATTAAGTCTGTGAATCCTAAATCCCTGATTCATAATTACTTTTAAAATACACAGTTTTTTTGAAAAGGACAAAATTAAAAATTCATTTTATTTTATATAATATAAAAAATTATTTTATTTTTTATTTTTATTATTTAAAAATATACAAATTATTATATATTATATACAGAAGATATTGCTCCCTACAATTATAATTTTTTAACCGGTAACTGAAAAAAAGTTCTTTTAACCCTAATATAAAATTAAAAAAAGACACCAAATGCAAAAATAACGATGAACAATATTACAATAACAGATTCAATCTCGCAACAATTGACAAATGCATCACTAAATTTCACTCAAGCACTGCACCTTCTAGTGATTTAATCAGCAAATTTAACAGTGGGTATTCAAGGAATTCACAAATTTAACCTAAAAAAAGCCACAATAATCAAGCATAACACTTCAAAGATCAAGTGAGCTTGACCTCTAAACCTTCTTTGTATTTTTTTACTGAAAAAATGAGAGTCGGAAGCGACTAGTAGTAGTATACCCCTGCTAGACGTTATCATGCAGACATTACATCCCCGCTACGGAATGTTTCCGAGAGCCATAGCTGACACCGGCAGCGGATTTGGACTCGTGCACTAATGAGACCACCATAGCACCACAGTGAGGCAAACTTCCAGGGATTCCTTGCTCTAGTGTACAACACGGGTATGCGTTAATAGGCAATATAAAATTGTTGTCGCTCCCACTCGAGTCCGTGACATGCGAACAATGATCACTCACCTTTTCCGTCAGACTACCCTCATGGGTAAACCTTCTTTGTATTTGATGATTGTTGTTGTGGTGGTTTAATGATTTAATAAAAAAGATCTTGAAAGAAAGGGAGAGAAAAATTGAAGTCCAAATGAAGAGATTTGTTGAGAGTCGACTCAAATTGAGAGAAGTAGTTGAGAGAAAACAAAAACGAGAATAAAAAAGCCACACCCATCGGTCGCAGCAGCGGCGTACGAAGCAGTGGCTAAAAAAAAACATGAAATTTCGAAACTAATAGCAGCTTTTAGGGACTATTTCGCAAATTCTCATAATATAGGAACTGCTGTTATAATTTTCAAAAAAATTGGGGTTTGCTATCATAATTTCGATGAGACATTCAATAAGAGTGGATGATGCCGTGATGGGTCGCTAAACTGAATACAAGCTTCCACTTCCAGTTGTTGACTTGGGTTTAAGGTGTGTACGATAAAGAATGAATTGATCATAACGTGTGTACGATAAAGAATGAATTGATCATCACCATAAGAAAAAATAGAAAAAAAAATCGATTCTTTTACATTTTAGGAGGAAGAGCGAATGGAGATGCAGCAGTCATGGCGTCCCAGGTTGTCGTTCAGGAATGCAACGATACTTCTAACTGTGTTGAATATAATCACTGTTCTTCTCTTGCTTCAAGGGTTTCTCTCCTCTTCCTTCAACCGCAACAAGCTCTCATCAAACAACTTTAATTCAGGTAACTTCAGTTGCTAACATCTGGGGCAATCAAAAGCTGTTTTCTCAGATGGGTATTGCTTGGCTATGCTTCTTTATTTGATTGTTCATTTTAACTTGTTTGGAGGGATTTAGATTGCGGTTGTCTGTTCAATTTGAGCAGGAAGAGATCAACTTCGGGATGTTGTCTGTGGTGAATTGGGTAGCTTTTCTTTTTAAGTCACTGTGTCTGTTTGTGATTTGTCCATGATTCGATTGTGAATATGCTTTCAATTACATAAAGTTCACTGCTTTTGCGTGTTTATCCCCTTCTTTTTCAATATATGAATTTGGCAATCTGATTTTGTTGTGGAGGTCATGTTTTCGAATTTGGGATTTTTTATTTAGATTCCTGGTTTTATTGTACTTGGGTAGGATCGAACTATAAAACTTGGACCTATGCAGCTTATTTTTCAGGGGTTGGGGGTTTATGTCCAGGGTTCTCTTTTTGAATGGGAGTTCTCGAAAAGAAGACTAGTTTTATATCAATGAACTTCCTTTATAATGTGAATTCTATGAATACAAGAAATGCACCATTCACGCTCCAGAAAAAATGGCTGGCTCTTTGCTTTCTCAATCAAAAGAGGTTCCTGTAGAAGTGATAGAAACTTTATGTAAATGCTGTGCTTGTGTAGTGCAATACTTATTGCATTGTAGTGAGTGCAGATTTGGTCACTGGTTAAGGTCATAAAAATGGAATGGTGACTAGAAAACTTCAAATGTAGCATTCTAATGAGAGACTCCTGACATTGAATACTTAAAGAATTATTGCCGAGTCACTTAATCGCCATTCTCTACTGTTAGTCAGTTTCACCATCAAGATTGTTCTACCCTTCCTTGTTGCTGTATTTTATAGATGTCATAATGCTTTCACAATCTGAAATGCAGTCCAAATTAGATACATTAAAGAGTCTGAGGAGATACGCCTAGCCATGCAACCTTGGGAACTTATAAAAAGGGTATGGTGATTGCTTTTCTTAATTTGAATTCTTTTTTCCCTTTGATTCGTTGAGCATTTTGTTGTTCTACTACATGTTATTCAAGTCTAAACTCTCAAGGTATAATGCAATTTTCAACAGTTGTGGAGTACCCCGTGTAATCTGAAAATTTTATGTACCTCAATACAGTCAAGGGTGCAAGTTATATATTAACCCCAGAAATGGAATTTTTTGCATTCGCAGGTGAGGGAAATTGAGCAAGAAGCATATGCAGAACCTAAAGCAGTCCAAAAAAATGAAATAAAACAGACTGCTGCAGTTGATCTTTCTAAAAGGTTAAAGGACTTCCGTGCTATTAATGATGCTGCCAGCTTGAAAGGTTAAAGATT
>CAODLS010122662.1:0-33736 GCA_948243855.1 Flueggea neowawraea | reverse complement strand
TAATGCATTATTGTTCTATTTTAATCAGCATGTAGTTTTCAAACGTGGGAATTTGGTTGGGGATGGCCATCCCTTGCCTGCTGTGGCAGAAATTCCAATGTTTTCTGTATGCAGCTTTCCTTCTTCAATTGCGCTAATAGTCGATGAGCCTGGTAGGCTGTTTAACCTTTACATGAGTGTAGCAAAAATTATTTCATGACGATATTACTTTTGCTACTGATTGATTCATAACATCTTCAGTAAACAAACTTGATGTGATAAGGATGGCTGCTTTAGCTGACCGTAGCGCTGGAAAAATTCGAGTCACTCCTGTGACGGTGGCAAATGGTCGCACTATTAGAATAGCTGCTGTTGGTATTGCTTCCTCAGGAGAAGCTTTTGCAAACTCATCTTCACTTCCCTTAAAGTGGGAATTGAGCACTTGTGATGGGCTTGCGTACTGGGATGATATGTATGAGCTGAAGAGTTCTAAATCTAACTGGGAGAGGTTTTTGCTGCTGCAAAATATCTCTGGACAGGTTATGCCAAAGATCCTTCTTGTCCTTTTTACTTTCAGTGATGATGCTTATCTTCTTAATACTTGGCATTTTTCTCTATAGATAGTGTAGATGGGTATTACTGCAGCAAATTTTCTCCATTTGCCTTTAACAAAGACATATAAACAGGCTCTTAGTTTTACTTACTAGTGAATTTTACATTTCTGGAGTATATATTATTTTTAACTGGTCAAAAGAAAACATGGTAGACATTACTGTTTTATTTCTGTGAATTTTATATTTCGTGGGTATCTTAAGTACTGTCTTAATTACTGTCAGTTAAAAATCCTCTCTACATGAGAATCAACTCCTTCTCTGGTAGATATGATTTTTCCTTCTGATACATAAGCTGAGGTGGTTTGCATTTTTACTCAGTGCATTGTCCGTGCCTCAGTCATTGGATTTGATGGTGTTGGCGGTTATCATTCTGATCAACTGCAGAGTTCAGAGGACATTCTCACAGATGCTATACGTTTACAGGTACGCTATTGTGATTAAATTATTTACGGGTAGCTTATAAAATTTATGTTCTGGGCTCCTTTGTTCTTCATTCTTTGTAAAATTGATTTTTGCAAATTTCAGGGAATATTCAGACATTTATAGGTGTATTTTTTTAATTGTTTTTATTTCGCAGATATGCTGTTAGTGGTGTTATCATTATTTTGTTTTGCTCAAATGTGCAGGTTGTTTCTGCTCTGAGAGTATCGCCAGAGTTCAACTGGCTATATTTCAATCCCAATGCCAAGGTAGGTTATATCCCAGCGTGATTAACTAGTGTTGAATTTGCATGAATTGATCTGAAATCCTAAACAAGCCTTGTCAAAAATTTCTGCTTCCATACTCTTTTCTCCTCTTGGTAGTGGGCCTGTTCATTATAATGTTGTCCATTTTCCTATTCTAATTTGTTAAACTTTAAAGCTTGAAATGAAAAGTAGGCTTCAATATGGTGAAATCAATGATTATAAAATTTTTCAAGGATATGTACTGCTTTCAAGAATGTGATTTTGATAACTTGAAGAAATGGAAAGTGATATGGTGACACTGTATTTTGTATGTAAGTGTTGTCCGTGGGTGATGCATGAAAGTAACATTATTGATAAGTTTCTGAGATAATAAAATGGAAACGAAAATAATTATATTTCCTTTGCAATATTTCTCAACTCTTCTTTCCTAGCTCTCCTCCTTTGACCAGTTCTTGTTGCATGTACACTAGAGGGAAATGTGGAAGGAAGAAACATTTTGAGAAATAAGAATGTATTTGGTAGTGTGTCTTTTCTCATATCATAATCATGCTATAAGCTAGTCATTGTGATAATATGAATATGGAATCTGTTTGAGCTATTTTTTTTCTCCCAGCTTTAACCATACAAAAATTATGGTTTTAGGTTATGGAATACTACATATATCATATTGAAGGCCCAACATTGGCAGGTCTATATATGGTCTTCTTGTTGCTGGATGCTATTCTAATAATGTGCAGAATTCCAAAATTTGGGACTTTACAAAAAGTTATTGCTGCTGTTCAGGTGAATCTGTCAATTACGGGGGGCAGTTGTTTCTTGGAAGTTGCTACAAATGATTCCCAGGTGGTAGAGGTCAACCAAACCCGGGCCCTCTACAATGCTCCCAACTGACGCTCTCTCCCAAAGGGTTGGGAACTGCTGTTGTGACAGTTTATGATGTCGGTCTTACTCCTCCGATTGCAGCTTCTGCTGTGGTATGACTTTCCTCTTTTTGGTTGGTTGTTTGATGAATTGCCTCTTTTGTTCTTTTTTGCCCTCCCAACAGTAATTAATGGCACGGGGGAAGGGGGGATCCTTTACACATTGTGTGTTTGCAAGGGAGAATTAAACTCTATGTGAGGTGGATGAACAATAGATCCTCTCATACTTATGCTCATAAGAGAATTATTGCCCAAATCTTCAATTTGACATGTTGACCTAGCTTTACTAAAGGGGCTGTGGTTCAAGTGGTAATGAAGATTGCCCTTGGGATGTGAGGTCGAGGGTTCATTCCCTTGCTCAATCACAACAGCGCTAATTGACTAAAATGACAAAAAAAAAATTCTCACTATTGTTATGAGTTGTTATTTTCCATTTTGGAGATTCTTTGAGGAGATGAAATGGGACTACTTTTTGCTTATCTAATGTGTAATTGGTGATATATGATAAGTTTCCGTACTGATTCTTTGATGGATTTATTTGAAGCTGGAAATTTGCATCTTTCATGAACACAATCTTTTTGGTTCTCTTCTCTCATTTTTTTCAATAAAAAACGGAGAAGAAAACTATCTAGTTGTGTCTGATCTATTGAAGCATGCTTGATTCTGAGGACAGAACTGTTATCATATCTGTTAAATCTTTATTTGATAAAGAAGGCGCAAGACTTGGATATTATAATGCAACAGGATTGCAGTGTGATTGTACCGACCATCCTGCTTTTTATTATTCTTGAACGCACAGTGTCATCATTATATGATTTTAGTTAGGAATGCATAGTGTCATCTCCCATTATATCTCTTTCTTTTTTCATTTATATTCTAACTTGATCAATGATCGAACATTGTAATTACAGCGCTCATTGAATGCAAGACTAAAGGTGCATATTTATCACTGAGTTGTGGAAGTTCTAGTCTGTGAAATGAGAATTTTTACTTGTGCAACAATGAGAGTAATTTTTATTATGTTGCACTGCAGTATCCGTATTAAGCATTTCAAATTTGATGTGATCAATAATGCTGTCCGAGTTTGTAACTCAAGGCTGCTTCCTTGTTTCCTCTGTGTATCTGATATTCAAGAATTTCACCAGTATATTCTTAGCATTGTTTCTTATGGAGCCTGGTTATTTACAGGTCCAAGTAGCTGATGTGGACTGGATTAAGATTGTCTCTGGAGAGGAAATAAGCCTTACGGTTAGTTTGAAATATCTTGGAGTTCAGTTCATTTGCAGACGATATATTATTTTATATTGATTTTTTCAGGAAGGAGAATCAAACTCCATTGATGTAGTTGCCGGAACAAATGTTGGAAATACTTTTACCTCTAGTCAGGTCTGAGTTGTGCTACTCTGAGCTACTTATTTGTATATTCTGCTTTCTGTTGTTTGTATGTGACTATAGTCTTGATGTTCCAAGATATATTTGATATTTCTATCACCATGCAAGTTGAAAACTTGAAGTAGAGATTCTTTTGAATTTTATTTACCTACTTGCTCGGTTGCTCTCTCTTATTTTTGTATTTATGGTATCCTTGGGTGTCCAAAACCTCAACTGTTCTAGAATTCCGAGAACTTAAATGCTAAATCTGTGGTGCAGCTGGCATACATGAAGATTCTTGTCCATATTGAGGATGACATAGTTGGATTTGTAGATGAAGATAACGTGCCAATTCTTGGTACTGGACCTGTTAATGCGCTTAACTTTAAAATTGTTGGTAAAATTTTAGGGATCACATCCTTTTATGTACGTTTCTTCTTTGAGCCCTCCTGCCAAGAAATATTTGTACAGACATTTTCATTTATTTTTCTTTTTTTGTTTTTCTTCTTGGTATGTTGTTCTATTTAGTTTTTACTTACAGCTCTTGAAATCAGGTCAGTACTAGACAACAATCTGGTCATGAAATATTGAGTCAACCAATGAAGGTAGAAGTCTATGCACCAATGAGCATTCACCCAAATGATATTTTCTTGGTACCAGGTGCATCTTACATGGTACGATGTAGTGTCTCATGCCCTTCTTCTCATTTTATGAGAATCTTTAAGTTCAAAATGTGGCGAGGTTAAAGTGGGTTCCACTTTTGGTATTTCCTAATTCCAAATCATAGCTTTATTTTCTTCACTGGCTTTTCAAACTCTAATTTCTTAGATTTCTTGGTGTGTGCTGTCTCATTAGATCAGACAGGGTGACAGACCAGCTGTTTTATGCTGTATTTTTTTTTTGTCCTTTTGCTTGTGATTCCTTTAAATGTTTCATGTTGATACAATGTTTTTTATGTATTATTCGTTGACATGTGCAGATAAATTCCCAAGTATTCATCAGCTTTTTTTATATAGTTTGTCATATATAAAAAAAGTACACTTCACGCGTTTTTGGTGGCTGTAGGGTTCTTGGTGTAAGATTGATGTTTGTATGACTTGCATATCTTCAACAGGATGGTTGTGATATCTTAATGTATTCCAAGGCTGATTAGTGTACTGATCATGTCCCTAGGGCCCTAGTCTATTTGTTAGGTTCCATAATATATTTTTTATCATGTTGCCATGTATCCATGCTCAGGTTACAGCAAAAGGAGGCCCCACGATCGGAGTATATGTCGAGTATACTTCTCTCAATGATAAAATCGCAACAGTTGAGAGATCTTCAGGAAGGCTGTCTGCAATTTCACCTGGAAATACTGTAAGATATGGTTACCTCCTGTAGAATCCTTGTAGAAAATTTTGTGCATCCTTGTAGAAAATTTTGTGCATGGTGATTTAGAACAGATTGAACTATGACTTATCAGGCTCAGTTGAGTTTTTATTTTTTGAAAAATCTTCTGTGCGCCTTACCTTATGGGTTGCTTGGTCCTAATGTAGAACCCTTGTTACCAATAGAATTCAAAACTTCTTATGCAACTAAAACCTATAGCTTAACCAGCCAGTTGCTGCATGTCTCTCATATGCACGTTTCTTTTTGTCTTCTTTCTTTTGCCCAGAAATGGAGATATTTCTGAATCCTCTCATCATGGGCTGCTTGCTTGAAGTTTTGCCTGAGATTGATAATTTATGGATTCTTTCTAGTGTTCTTTTTCCCTTTTGAATACTCTCTCTCTCTGTCTCTCTAATTACCAATTTAAGTACCTAAGTGTACCACATGGTTCATTATTTTATTATATTCTTCTTATTCTTCCCTGAACCCATATGCAGGCAGAGGACACTCTCTGTTAGTTGTCTTTTTTTTTTCTGGTTTCTTGATTAGATTAAGGTTACATTTGTTGAACTCATTGTTGTCTTCAATTTTTTTTTTAAATTTAGTTGTTGGATTTTGGGAATTGACATTTCCTAGTGTTAGTTCTTTTCTACCTTTTATAAATACTCATCCGCCAGGATCAGGTTAGGTGTTGTGTGCTTTTCTGGACCTGTCAAATGTGCTATCAGATCTTTTCCACTGCCTGTTCATTTTATTGTCAATTGAAGAATATTCTCACTCTTGAATTGGTTTCATGCATGTGGTGCTTATATCAGACAATTTTTTCCAAGGTCTATGGGAATGGAGATGTTGTCATTTGTCAAGCATATGGAATTGTTAAAATAGGCATTCCTTTGTCAGCAAAGTTGAAAGTACAAAGTGAACAGCTCGATATAGGCCGAGAGATGTCAATATATCCTTCATTTCCTGAGGCGAGAAAATAATTCTTTTGAAAGTTTATGTAGTGCTTTTGGAATGTTAAATTAAGAAAATAGTTTGGAAGTTTATATGCTGCTTTGGAATGTTAAATTGCTCTGTTTGATTGACAGGGTGATCTATTTTCGTTCTATAATCTTTGCAAATGGTACAAGTGGACTATAGATGATGAAAAGATTAGAATGAGTGCCTTCTAAATCATATTCCCTCAGATTTATTTCCCTTGCTTACCTATAGATAGTAATGTGTTTTGTTTGGATATAGGTGTTGAGTTTCTTGATAGCTGAAAATTTACATGGTGAGAAGAACTTGTTTCCATCGGATGATAAGAGAGAACCTGGTTTTATTAGAGTATTATACAGCAGGTATGCATCACTTCGAATTATGTTATTCATTTGAATGCAAACCTATAAATCACCATTGAATTATGTTATTCAATCTTATTACTTGTTTTTTTTTTTTGCCGAATAAAATGGGATGTGGGGGCGACCGGTAGGTGGCGTACCCCTGCTGGACGTTACCATGCAGGCTTAAACCGGAAGATACCCTCCCCGCTACGGAATGTTACAAACTCTGCGCAATAATTTTGTCACTATTGGTTTATAGATGACATTTCATTTAGCTGCTTTTAGCTCTGTGAAGTTTGAGAAAGTCTTTTTTGGCTTCAATTCCTTGCCTATAAGATGGAAGATTTACATGATTGAATAAGAGTGTCTATTTGAACAGTCCTTGTCTCTTTATATGTAGACAATGTGGCTGTCTTAGCCTATTGATACAACACTTGGTCAATTCAGCCAAAATACTATGTCAAGATCCCATTGGTCTTGCCTAAGACTTAAGGTCTGTCAGACCTTGAGCAGATATAATCTTCACCTGTCATAAGCTCTTCAGTAGCTTCATGTGAATGCTGGTTTTGAATAAGGATTTTGTTGTCATGATAATTTTTTATTTTCTCTCCTGAACATTCAAATATCTGCTTTATCATCAACCGCTAAAGCTAATGTTTCATGACCATTTTTTGCTGTAATTTAGATCTGCAGGCAAAACCAATGTCTCAGTTACATTCAGGCAAAACCAATGTCTCAGTTACATTCTCCTGTGATTTTGTGTCCATTTCATACTCGAAGTCAAGGAAGTATGATGCATATCTCTCACAATCGGTTGTGCCTGATCTCCCTCTTGCTCTTGGAGTTCCAATAACATGGGTTCTTCCTCCCTATTATACTAAATCTGGTCTGTTGGCTTCAGCATCCGATTCACATAGTCACTTGGATAGTCATAGTCGCAAAGGAGCAATTATTTATTCAATATTAAGAATTTGCAGTGAAAAGAATGAACCTTGGCAGAAGGATGCAATTTCCATAGAAGGAGATGGAATAAAAACAACAGAGTAACAGTGTTGCATGTATACAGGCAAAAGATCGAACCAAAGGTTGAGATTGCTTCTTGTGTCAGGGTTGCTGAGGTATTAATATTTCTTTTCATCACTGCTAGTTGCAACACAGTTTTTTGTGTGATTAATGCGAATTAAATTATGCATGTTCGAAACTTGTCTTCAATGTTGCTTAAGTGTTACATAGGATGCACATTTTTGCTTTGGAGTGTCCATAAAAATGTTGGTCTACAGTATTATAAAAGTGGACGCCCCTGGAAGGAAGGTTATTTAAATAAAATGGCAGTGTGCATTTGATATTTAATACGTTTAATTTTTTTTCTACCAAACTATTGGAGTTTCTTAAATTTTTCCCTGAAACAGTCTTCGGAAATTGGTGTCTACTTATTGTGTACTGCACTTTCTCGTAACATCCCTTGAAAGTGGCAATTATTTTGAGTTACAAGCTTATTGTCTGATTATGTAATTTCCTCTTGCTAATGGAGAAACTCTTGTATTTAAGAAATTCATAATACTAGTCATTGTGACTGTAATTTTTTGAAATTTGCTTTACTCTGGATTTTTGTTCTTATCCGCATTGATGTTTGCATTTGCCTTCTAATTTACTTTTGTCAACAGCCTTTTAAACTGACATTTTGGGTAATTTTTATTTGTGTCAGGTGGCTCAAATAAGAATAAGAAATAAAGAATTTCCTTTCCATGTAATTTATATGGCGGTTGGTGCTGAGCTTGATCTTCCCTTAAGTTATTTTGATGCTCTAGGTAGATATATGAGTTTTTGTTATTAAAAAATAAAGATGAGTGTCTTGACAATTTATTGCTCTGTCTATGTCTCCTTACAATTTCTATTATGATTCTTAATTTTACTAGGCAATCCATTCTATGAAGCACTTAATGTTGCCCCATATCATGCTGAATCTAACTTCCATGATGTCGTTCTGATCGATGATGCAAGAAATGTTGGTGTTGCGAATATTCATTTGAAGGTCTGCTGATAAATCTAGCAAAGCTTTTTGATTCTGAATTACACATTTCGACAATCTGGAAAGGAGCAAACTTGGCGTGGACCATATGCTATTTTACATTATTTATTTCTTATTTTGACCATGCAAATTCGGTTTGTAGGATTGCAACCTTCATGTAGAAGGGAAGAACTTTAATCTTTGTCTGCTTTGAAAGTCTAACAGCCATATACTTATCCGTGCTTTTTGTGTTGATTCTTATTTTTGACCGAAGGCCTTGCGACACGGTAATGCTCTTTTGCGGGTGTCACTCAACAACAATCCACATAAGTCTGACTATGTTCTGGTAATTATTTGATTTTTCTTAATGATCACAACTCTGTATTGGGAAGTAGTGGGCTGTGTTGTAATGCAGCTATGGTTGGTATTCATGCATTTTATTTTGTACTGGACCAATAGATACCAAAAGGAGACTGTATTGTCTTCTGGTGGGGACAACGGAAGGTGGACAAAAATGGATTTTCTTATAGAGTTACATCATTGATAGGCTGATGTGCTTCTGCTTCACTGTGTTATAATTTACTCTGTTGTCATAAAGTAATTTACAAAATGGCCTCTCTTTATTATATGTATAAAAAACATGAAACCTATACTCTTTTACTATATAGTTTCACGGTTTAGACTTTTTCTTTCTTTTACAAAAGAAGCTTATAATAACATGGTAAAAAAAAGGCTATAATAACGAGCCACAGAACCCATTTACAGGATAGTTAATCACAGCTTGCACTTTCTCGGATCATTTGTCAATTGTATATGCTGAATGGCTGCATTAACCCACATATACTTAGGTTGCTTGAGGCTAATTGATGATTTGTTGAAAATGTACCTGTTATCTTAATTGCTCTTTCATCAAGTGGTTGGATTAACAAATTTGGTCGACCTAAGCTTTTTAAATCTTTTATCTCTATAGGTTTCAGTTGGTCCCCATGTATATCCACATAACCCTGTCCTCCATCAAGGAAGTTCTCTTAACTTCCTTCGGAAAGGTAAGCTTACAGATCATACTGAATTTCCATTTTGTTCGCTATAAATGTGCAAAATCAATGGGTTTTTTTTTCCAGTTCTTCTCCATTGTTTTTTCTTTTTTTTGATAGGTAGTTCTCCGTTGTTATTGATCGTTACATATGTCCCTTTATATGGCAGGCATTGATGGTGAAGTTACTGGTCGCTGGTATAGCTCCAATGAAAGCATCATACATGTGGATATGTCATCTGGAAAAGCGAAAGCAGTTGGGATAGGTTCAGCACGGGGTACTAATTAAATCTTTTTATTAGTGATATTGGATGCTTCTTTACTTCTTCTGCTGTGAATAAATGAATGCATCGTCTCTTACAATTGGAATTTCTAACTTCTGAGCAGTATTTTTCAAATCTCCAACTATGAAATTGCAAACGGAAGTTGTGGTGGCATCGGGAGATGTTATCTCTGTGGATGCTCCAGAAGTGGTTATGAGAAATGCCCCTTACCCAACAGAAGGCTATGGTTTTACTGTTAAGTTGAGGTTTGTAAATTCCAGAATTTTCAGCGTTTCTGTTGAACAATACAAAGATTGTTATATCCCTTGGCTTTGATCACATTGCTAAAGGAAATAAAATCTTGTACTATTTGCAGTTGCAAACCTAAAAAATCAATTCCAGCTTCTTAGTGTATGATTTGGTTCTGTTTTGTGTCACAATTGGGCACTTGAAGGTTAATGGTCAATCACAGTTTGTTTTAAATCAATCACATTCTTAGGATGATGAGAACAAAAATTCTTGAAACAAGTTTTATAGTCTATCACTGTTTCTTAAAACATTTCAACATCTCTGAAATTGACAAAAATAAGCATAGTAGTTCATTACTTAATTCTATATCTCAGTTTTCTCTTTCTATTTTTGCCTGGCAAATCCTCATATGTTTGGAGAATGCATTTCTAGGTTGTTATCGGATTGAAGTTTGGCTTTCGTTGTTCTACTCCTGCATATATTCAAGTATATACACAAATGCAAGTGAAATCTCATTGTTTTGTTGGTTGAACAGTGAACAGGGAGTATGATATGAGTGTAAGGTCGATCCTCCTTCTGTTGGGTATGTGTTGGACTCCTTTCAATTTCATAATTTAGTTAATTTAAAGATTTCACACCCTGATATTGCTTTCTTCCCTGTCTGAAGCTATGCAAAGGCACAGATGGATCATGAAACAGGTACTTATTGCATTTTCTTCCCATTCTCACCCGAGCATCTGGTTAATTCAGCCCTCAAGTCAAGGGACAGAAGACAAGATATATCTGTTACCATCTCTGTTTCACTCAGAGAAGCCAACCATATTTCTGGATCCGCATCTGCAACTTTATTTGGAGGACTTTCAATATTGGAGATGGACAAGGTAATTTGATTGCCTACTTTGAGGGAAAATGTATTCCTTTTTATGCAGTTTGCCTGTGTTCGGTTCAAGAAGGTACAGTGGCTCCTTTTCTTCTTGGATGTGCTTATGTCACTTTGTTAACATTTGGAAACGGCACGCTTGCCCAAATCCATGCACTTATTTGATTGTTATGATTTAGCATGAATTTTCTTCTACCATTAATTTCAACCCCTTCCAAATCAGATGATGAAAACCAAAGCTCTTTTGGTATATTGTGATTAAAACTATTTTCTTCTTTTGCAGAGTTCAATGCGATTGAATCTGACACCAGAACGTAACAAAATTTTCATAACCATATTGGGCAATACAAGTATATCGACATCCCTTCTCTTAAGTTTCTTTTTTCCTCCCTCTTCTCTATTCTCTTTGTTTGCTGGTCAATTTGAAAATGGCTTTTGGCGGTAGTCTTTCACAACTTGGAATCGAAATGGTAATCCATTGCAAATATCTGGGAAAATTCCCTGGAAATTGTATACATTTGGGTTGAGGCATATTAAGTGTCATAGTCAAAAGACTTGTGCATGCAGTTTTGCAATACCTGAAAATGGATTTTTATGCTAGAGCACTCAACAAATGCCTTCAATGCAAGTTCTATTCTAGCGTTTCAATTATTTGATGACATGCGTGCATCCCTTAGCCATTGTTGCAAAAGAGGTGCATTTATGTATTTACTGACATAAAATGACAGAAAAGAACATCTGAAGTTTCAACCCATCCAAATCGTTTTTTTTTTTAATTTTGGGATGCTGATATTATCTTTATGTTCTGATTGTTAGATGTTGAGATCTATTGGAAAAGCCAGCCTTTGAATTTGCTAAATGTCAGCCTTGTTCATAAAGAAGAGTCTGGAATTGCCGGACGGGCACAGTATGTGGTGGGTTAATTATTTTTGTTTGAAGTAATTTTGCCCTAATTTGTAACAGATTAGAGACAGCGGCTTATCATGGAATAAATTTATGTTTTCCTATATGTAAACATATAAGCTGAAATCTGCAATAAAGTCCGTCTCTTGTACTCTTTCAAGACTATGATGGATAGAAATAACTGATTGAAATTATTTTATCGGACGAGTATTTAGCAACATTCGTAAATTTCTTCAGGTCAAAATGTTGAGATCTCAGAGATTGCGGGACAAAATCACATTCCGACTTCCAGCCACTGGTAAGCTACTCAACTTTGCATACTTGAACATTTAAATTGCTGACAATCATAGTTACCTGTTTCCTTTTTCCTGCATCACAGGTCAGACAGAGGAAATCGACGTCAGTTATGAACCTGTAGCGTCAAAACCTAATGTCGCCATGTATTGGATGATAACAGTTATAATTGCTCTAATGGGTGGACTTGCACTGCTGCTTATCCAGATGTCTAATGAGAGAACTGATTCGTCCCGGCCTTCTACCTTCCCTGCCTCTCAGAATGTCGCTGCACCTCGGACGCCAGAGCACACGGCCGTGGCCACGACAAGCTCTGCATTGTCAGAAGGGTCTCCTCGAACACCTCAGCCGTTTGTAGAAATGTCAGGAGGACGATTGATGAAACTCCATTTTACAAGCGGGAAGCTAGGAGGAGGTTTAATCCTCAGAATACTTACTAGGTCCTCTCCTCCATTTCTGTGTCGCTGGAGACACTTCCAGCTCCAGGCCAATGCCATGATTTAGACTTCGTGATCTGATGGCTGCTATATTTTTGTCCTGTTGTACAGTAAAAGAATCATGAGGACGATTTTGTAATATTATGGTGAATACATTGAGTTAATCTTGGATTAATCTTTATCAAAAATTCAATCTTTTTGTTAATTAACATTGCAATAGTTCAAGTTAATTAAATACCCTCAATGTTTTCTAGATTGTTTTAAAAAATAACCTTGGTAGGTAAGAACTATAGGAAATGAAAAATACACTTCTTATTTATGCATTGCCAATCTCAAGAGCAATTATCTTCACAGGTTAATTTTTTAAAAAAATCTTGAAAAGATAATTTGATTACTTTTTTTTTTTTGCTTTAAAAATGTGATCAGTAATTTTAATAAAGTGATGTCATTTGTGGAACTCTAATTGTTGACGAACGGAAGGGCCAAATTGAATAGAAAATTCAAAACTCAGGGACTTAAAAGGGAGGTTTTGGAAACAGGATGAGTACAAACTTCTTATGCCGAAGTTCAGGGACAAAATGTTTAATTTTCCCTCTTTAATTGTTTCTGAGGAAAATAAAATTCTATCCCAAGTCCAACCTCCTTTTCTAGGGCTTACGTTCGCTTCATTTTCACCATTCAAAATCAGAAAAGTCCCTAACGTCCGTTAAAATCTCAAACCCTAATGGATCCTCAAGACAACGAATCCATCCACGACGACGGGACCGACGACGGTCCATCCGCCGACTATAACCATCACCACCACCGTGAAGTAGATGACGAAAAGTCCCAATCTCACACAGGCGATGGAGCCAGTCCTGGGTAAATTGAATATTCCCTCGTTTTTTAGATTTTTGAACATTCTTAGCTTTTTGTGAATTTGCGGTGGATTAAAGCTGAATTTGGTTGTCAGAAAATAAGAATTAGAGATATTAGGAGGAGAGTTTTGTGCTTTACTTGTATTGTTGCAATTATTTAAGCATTTTTATGTTGCAGAAAAATCTTCATTGGGGGTCTTGCAAGGGAAACCACTATTGGTTAGTTTGTCCAAGTCATTAGTAACTTATAATTGATTGGTAGTGTTCCTTTTTGATATTAATGTTAAATTTGGTTGTGTATATTGCAGCACAATTTATCAAACATTTCGGTAAATATGGGGAAATTACGGATTCTGTGATAATGAAGGATAGAAAAACGGGGCAGCCTCGTGGATTTGGGTTTGTGACCTATGCTGATGCTTCGGTTGTTGATCAAGTCATTCAGGATGCCCATATTATTAATGGGAAGCAAGTAGGGTTTTAAGTAGAGTGCAATATCAGAGGTTTAGTTTTGTTATCCATGTTTGGTTTATTTATCTTTTTTAGGGCTTTTGTATGTTTTTTAGGTGGAAATTAAACGGACGATACCAAAGGGTGCAGCTGGGTCCAAGGATTTCAAGACGAGAAAGATTTTTGTAGGTGGAATTCCTGCAGTGGTCACCGAAGGTAACTGGTTTTCTATTGGTCTTCTTTTGTTGCCCTTTGTTTACGGGAATATTTCTTTGACTGCATGCATTTATCCTTTCATGGTGATAAACAGATGAATTTGAGGAGTTCTTTAAGCAGTTTGGAGAGGTCACAGAGCACCAGATTATGCGGGATCACTCCACAAATCGCTCTCGTGGCTTTGGATTTATTACATTTGATTCAGAAAAGGCTGTTGATGATCTCTTGGCTAGGGGGAGCAGGGTGGAGCTAGCTGGATCTCAGGTAGGCCTCGAGTGTTGAGTAATGTATTTCGTTTTCTCTAGTTCTTTGAGACAATTTGTGTCTGCATATTCTGTTGTTCTTCATGAAAAGGTTTGCAGCTACATTTGGTTGAATATCAGCTTAAAGTCCAGCTATAATTGTAAAAGGGAACTCCTTGTTGGGTGTGTCAAACTTATTCTTCCAAATGTAAATGATGATTTTGTGGATTAAAAGCCAGGCATTTATGCTCCTGTTGTGTTTATTACTTCAAATTTATATTAATTAAATAAAAAAATCTTGGTGGCTTGAACTGGGGGATCGTATTCTTAAGCTCCATCTGTTCTCCAACTTTAGTATGAATAAACTCAGCAAGAAACAAAACCTTCTATGCATGCTTGTAGAAGTGTATTCTGGTCTACTTGTAGGTATGTGTTTTGAATCAAAACCTCTTAAGATGAAGGTTTGGTAAGTAAATCTCTAAAAGTACAATTTGAAACTCAAAAGTGTAAATTAAACTAATGATATCAGATAAACTTCTCATCATGTTGGGTTGAATGGATAGTCTGGGGGAATTGGGAAAGCTGTGGGTAGTAAGGGCAACCTTATGCTTGTCATTAAGCTGAACTGCTGCTGAAAGGTAATTTACATGGTATGTTCCCTGTTGTAGATATGGTATTGTACAAGTGAGCTTTTAAAAATTTATCCTGTATGAGAATTATAAATGGTCATATCATGGAGAGTGAACACTATGTTTTCTTTTCTTTTGCATTTGCTATAAACTAAGGCATAAATTGGACCATGTTTATTTGCATACCAGTTGGTGCGATCAGTATTTTCCATTGTGAAGTAAATAGAAGTGAAGGAAATTATAAACTTAAGTGGTATTGGCGCACTTGTTTTGCTTACTGAAATTTTCTCTCTTCTTGTAGGTGGAGATAAAGAAGGCAGAGCCAAAGAAGGCTAATGCACCACCCCCACCATCCAAAAGGTACAATGATTTAAGGCCTACATTTGGTGGTGGATACGGTGATGCATATGGTGGATATGGAGGCAGCGGCTATGGTGGTGGTGGTGGAGGAGGAGGTGGTGGTTATAGATCCGGTGGTCCCTACGGAGGTAGAGGTGGTGCATACAGTGGATATGGAGGTGAATTTGGTGGATATGGAGGATACGGTGGCGGAGGCTTAGGGCCTTACAGGGGAGAACCTCCAATGGGTTATTCGGGTCGTTACGGAGGAGGTTTTAGCAGAGGGTATGATTTTGGAGGAGGTGGTCACGGTGGCCCTCCTGAGGGTTACGGTGGATACGGAGGCAGTTCCGGTGGTGGTGGGTACGGAAGTGGCTATGACGCAGGCTTTGGCGGAGGGGGTTATGGAGGTAGCAGTGGATTCGGTGGCGGGTACGGAAGCACAGGGGGATACGGAGGTGGTGCAGGGGGTGGTAGGTACCACCCATATGGGAGATAAAATTAGAAGGCTCTGTTGAGTCCAAATTTTTAGGGTTATTATGAAATGTATCGTTAATATTCCTGAGTGGTTCCGAATGGAATCCTTGAGCTCCAAGTCCATCTTCTTACATTCTCTGATGCCCATCTTACTTGACAGAGGAAATGTTTTGCTATTATTTTTTTTTTCTTTTTGATGAATCCATCCTTACATTCTCTCAGTGGTTCCGAATGGAATCCTTGAGCTCCAAGTCCATTTTTTTTTTCTTATTTTTTTTGCCGAATGGAAAGGCTTTTGTACTTTGATTTTGAGTTTATTATCTCAGGTATTACTTTAAAAATTTTGAGTTGCAACAATATTATCTTTAATTTTGATTTTTAAGAATGCTATTTTTAAACTCTTAATTTTTTAAAATGTCAAATTTAATATCAAATAAATCTAATTTTTTTTCTAATTTTCACAATTTTTTCTCTCCGGTTTTTCTTTCTACGTTTCTCTCTCTCTCTCTCTCTCTTCCTCTCCACCCAAACCTTAGTCGACATTCCTCTCCCCTCCTTTGTCTTTGGTCGTCGCCATCATTCACCTTTGATGTCGCTTATCTTTTCTTCTCTCGCTCCTCTTTGTCATTTTCTCTCATACCTCCCTCGTGTCGTTGTTGTCTCTCTTTTTTTGTCTTTGTTTTGTCCCTCACTTTTGTGGAGACGTCCAGTGAAGTTTTAGAAGATTTTTGGAGATATCAAGTGGAGATTCCTAGAGATCTCCAGTGAAGTCTTTAGAAGACCTCTGGAGATCTCAATTAGAGATTTTTGGAGACTTTTAGTAAAGCCTTTAAAGGACATTTGGATACCTCAAGCAGAGACTTTGGAGACTTTCAGTGGAGATTCAGAAGACCTCTGAAGATCTCAAGTGAAGATATTTGGAGACCTTGGAGACCCCAGTGAAGGATTTCAAAAGACCTATGGAGACATGTTGTAGGCGCTTCTTCGATTTGATGTCAATTGAAGTTTTGTTGTTGATCGAAACAGAGGATGAGATGAGATCTACTGCATTCAAAGTTGTAAAATGATTGTATTTGAATTATGAAGTATAGCGATCGGGATTTGATATCGTCAATACTTGTTGATCGAAACAAATTTGAAATGTTAGGAAGTAATTCAGATCGCAATTTGATATTGCAGATTCTGTCAGAGATTGTAGGAGTTTTTTAGTTGATAGTGTTTGATTTGGTGTTGATTTAGATGCTTTTTTGCTAATTTATAGATTTTACATTTTTAAAATTTGATCTCCGTATATTTCTAATAATGAAAATTTATTTGACAATTTTTATTTTTTAATTAAAATAAATATGTGATTTTCCCTTTGATTTTCTCACATTCAACAATATTGAGCTCAATGAGCTTTAATTTGCAAGTTAATCTCCCGTGAGTGTTACTTCAACTTTTTTTTTGGCAATTACATTAGTGTTTTTGTGTTTTGCCATAATCCGCAATTGCGTCTATGTACTTTGAAAAGACTGTGCTTGCGTCCTCGGGATCAAACGTCGGCAGACAGAATTCAGTCAGAACTAATCGGACAACGTTTATTAAAACATTCTCTTTTGTCCTGTCAATTTTGGTTGAGTTCTAACTGAATCTTGATTGATAGAATTTAAGAGCAGAGATACAATCACAACCTTTTCAAAGTACAGGTGCTTGATAGTAGATTATGACAAAATATAGATGCTCTAATGTAATTTCTTTATATATATATATATATATATGACTCATTGGAGTCTTTTTGGTGGAAGCATGTAATTATAAAAAATTGCCCTTTTTTGAAAAAGAAAATTGGAACCAATGGATTTGGTAACACATTTGCACTTGCGATATAAATTACTAATTTTTATTCATTTTTACATTTATGAGTTAATATTTTAGAAATATCAAAAATACAAATTACTGGTGTTATTTTTTTACAAAAATCAATATATATATATATATATATATAATAGTTAGATATTTTTTTTTAATTTGAGATAAATATTTTCTTAGTTGTTTGACAAATGTCTCCTTAATGATAATTTTAGAAAAAAATCTAATTTATATATATATATATATATTAATTTTCTCAGTATAATTTTAAATAAATGACATGTATATTTTATTTTATTTTTTTTAGATATAAGACAAAAAGTATTGCGCTAGTGAAAAAAAAATTGTGGAAAAAAGTGTCTTAGGTTTACATTCGTGCTAATTACACATGTCTATTTTAGAGCCACTATTTTTAATTTTTTTTAAAGAGGATGAAACCTCATAATTTTATTGAAATCCTTACTTGCGGCCGAAAAAAATCATGGTTACACAAAATCCAAGTGCCAAAGCGTCAACATCAAACAAACAAAACAAAACAAAAACATTAAAAAAATAAAACAAGACAACCATATTAACAATTATTACAATACCTAGGAGATCCATTCTTATCCTTACGTAAAAACTCTCTCAAACTGACAGGAGGGTTGATCAGCTCATGGAGTCCTTTGGGGAAGCTATGACCATGTTTAGCCAAACAATCAGCAGCCTCATTACTCTCTCAGTAGACATGCTTGAATTCAATTTCCCAATCTTTTCTTGCTAATCTTTTGATTGCCTCGATAAGTGCCCACTGCTGGTTGGCAATGACGTCTTTCCTCTCGATCATATTAATAGCACTAAGGTTGTCACTCTCAATGCAAATATTCTAAAAGCCCCCTCTCTATGCTAGTTCCATACCTCGATACATACCCCAAAGTTCAACATTAAGAGGACTACATATCCCAAGGTTCATTACGAAACCTTTAATCCAGTTACCTTTGTTCATCCCTCAATAAACCAGCTGCAGCCGCATAACCAAACGAATGAAAATGAGAGCCATTTGTGTTAGACTTTCAACTGACCATGCGAAGGCGGCTTCCATCTCAAATCCGCCCCACTACTAAGTACCTTCCAAGGCATATTTTTAATTTTTTGCATTGCAATGTGTGCCTCCTTGGCATACATTTTGACTTGCTCACTCATTCTTGTGATGATCTTTCTAGTGAAAACACGTTCATTTCTCCACTTCCACAAAAACCAACAAGCTATACCAAAAACAATGCTTCAGGGGGTTCCTTCGCAACAATGCTCCAGGGGGTTCCTTCGCAGTTTTTCTTATCATTCTTCAGGTTATTAATAAACCATGATTCATTGTATTCCTGTAGGAAATCAAGGACTGAACCCTCTTCCACCAAATTGCACCAGATCGTTTGGGCAAAGGCACAATTCTTGAGGATGTGACCCCAAGACTCCACTTGGTCAGGGCAACAATCACAATAAGGATTAGAAGTCATATGTCTCATGTTTCTCTGTTCATTAGTCAAAAGATCATTATGAAGAATAAGCCAGAGAAAGGTGCGTACCTTTTGAGGGCCTTTAAAATTCCAGATTACATCCCATTTGTCGACTTTCATAGGCAGAGGAAGTTGAGAACTTTCCCCCACTCGTTCGTCTCCAATAAACCTAATCCACACCAGCTTCCTCACAGGGAGGTTTAATCCCAGCAACTATATCACACACATGTTCAGGCAAAATACTTTGTAATCTCTCCCAGTTCCAATTACCATCACTTGTTATAAAATCTTCGACAACGACATTACAGTCAATTTGGCTCACCTCCGAATTAGCAAAGTCAAGAAGCCTTTGATCCCCCACCCACACATCTACCCAGAATTTAACTCGTTAACCATTACCAATTAACCAACCCACACCTTCAAGGACTTTTGGCCAAGCTTTACAAATTCCTTTCCACAGGCATGAACCTCTATTATTGTTAAGACTCAAGGGAATATCTGTAGTTCGCTTCACATACTTAGCCCACATCAGTTGAACCCAAAGCTTCTCTTTAGCCGCAATCAACTTCCAAGCCAATTTCATCATAAAAGCCATGTTACAGTAATGCAAATTTCTAATCCCAAACCTCCCCTAGATTTAGGCTGGCACACCGATTGCCAAGCAACAAGGCTTACCGGTTTATCAAGTCACCACCCCATAGGAATTGTCTACATAGTTTTTCAATCCGGTTAATAATCCCAACAAGCAGCCTGGTAGTTTGCATGGTGTATACATGGAGGGCATTAATAACTGTTTGGATTAAGGCAGCTCTCCTCGCCAAAGACAAACTTTTAGCATGCCAAGTTGACAGTCGCATCATGACCCGATCCACCACCATTTGATAAGTAGCTTTAACAACACGTTTATGGAGAATTGGAACCCCTAAATAGCGGCCCAAATCATCTTCCAGCTTAAACCCCACTATGTTACTCAGCAAACGCGCTTCTCTCTGTGAGATGCCTTTGGAGCAGTACATAGTAGATTTGTGTTTACTAATTGCTTGTCCTGAAGCTGCACAAAACTCGCCTAGTATCTTGTTAACAAGTAATATCTGCTCACGATTAGCCCTGCAAAACAAAAGAAGGTCATCCGCGAAAAATAGGTAACTAAGAGAAGGCCCTGATCTATAAACTTTTAATGGTTTCCAATTGCCTATCTCTTGATTCCGATTAATGGCATGTGCAAGTCGCTCTATGTAGAGTACAAAAAGGTAAGGAGAGATGGAGTCTCCTTGTCTAATTCCTCTCGACGGCCAAAACTCTGTAGTCGGGCTACCGTTCCATAATACCTGCATACTAACAGAGGAGACACAAAATACTATGAGATTAATAATATTGTTAGGGAATGAGGCTTCCCTAAGCGTGTCTGCTATGAACTCCCTTCTCAATTTGTCATAGGCCTTTTGGAGGTCAATTTTAAGCTCCATGTACTTGGACTTTTTGTTTCTTCTCATAGAGTGGATAATTTCCTGTGCCATAATGATATTTCCGTAATGTTCCTTCCAGGTACAAAGCTAGTTTGGGCATGGCCTATCAATTCCTGCAACACCAATTTTAATCTGTTAGCCAAAACTTTTGTAATAATTTTATAAAGGACAGAGCATAAACTAATAGGTCTTATCTGGTTGTAGGATTCTGAGCTTTCAACTTTAGGAATGAGAACAAGAAGCATTTTGTTAAGCTCTGTCGGGAACGAGCCAGAAAGAAAGGTTGCCTGAACAAACTCCACCAATGACGGTCCAACTCGATGCCACTGTTGTTGGAAAAAGAATACATTGATTCCATCAACTTCGGCTGCTTTTGAAGAACTCATTTCAAAAATCGCTGCTTTAACCTCCTCAGGATCCACTTGATTTCCCATCTGCTTGATATCTTCTTCTTTCAACTTCGGAAACATCCCCTTATACTGATAGGAGGGAAGTTGATCCTCCTCCTTAGTAAACAAATCACAAAAGTAATCTACCGCTCCTTGTTTTAACTTCTCCTCCTCACAACACCACGTTCTGCCATTTAATTTAAGCATGTCAATTCGGTTTCTTGAGTACCGAGCTTTAGTCTTGGTGTGGAAAAACTTAGTATTACGGTCTCCTAATTTTATCCAATCATAATGGGCTTTTTGTTGCCAGAACATTTCTTCCTGAAGCAACACTTTCTCAAAATCTCTTTGCAGTTCTGTTAATTTAGCATTCAAATGTTCCGAATAACTCTCCTCAATAGCCTTTTCTGTCCCTTTGATGCGATTCAAAAGCTCCTTCATGCGTTTGTCTATACTGCCAAACTTATGAGTATTCCATTTTTGAGCCGCTGCTGAAAAAAATTTAATAGACTCTAAAATACTTTTGCCTTTGCTCCAACTGTCCGAAACCAAATTCTCAAAAGAGGGGTTAGTAACCCAAGCATTGATAAAACGAAAAGGACGCAACTGTCTCACATTAAAATAAACATCAGTTTTCAACAAAATGGGATGATAGTTCGAGTGAAGTTTTGGTAAGTGAAGTATTGTAGCACTGGGGAATTTCTCAATGAATTCGTGATTACCAAAGAACCGATCCAGTCTCTCCAACATATAGCCTCTCGACCATGTGAATTTCGACCCTTGGAATCCCAAGTCATACATATTACCAGATTGAAACCACTGCCTAAACAAACACAAGTATATCTGCTAGAGGTTGCCCCACCTTGTCTATCATCCATAGTCAACTTAGCATTGAAATCACCTCCGATCACCCACGGGCTTGAACCAACGGTACTCTTTAAGTTAATGAGCTTATACCAGAGTTTGCTTCGTAGCTTACCATTCCGACTGGCATAAGTACAAGTAACATAGAGACTCTCCAGTTGATTAATATTAATCTGTAAATGAACAACATGGATAGAATTATTGATGATAGACACCTTTATATTCCTATCCCATAGCACCCAAATCCCACCTGTAAAACCATTGGCTTCAATACCATAAGAGAAATCCAACCCCACACTATGAATAACCTTGTCCGCCCTCTCTCTACTAATCTTCGGTTCAAGGATAACCATAATCAAAGGGTTATAATCACGTTTATACTGAAGAAAACACCTGTGAAATTCATCACTTCCTGCCCCCCGACTGTTACAAATGAAGATTCTGGCCATTAAAACGGAACAAAACAACAACCCACACTCACCACCCCTAGGATTAGAAGGAAGTGTTCAGGTCGAAAGTTTCCTCCACTTCCCCTTCTAGAACCTAAAGATCTGTTTGAATTTCCTCTATACTGTCGATTCCTTCAAGACTTGCAAAGTCCTGCTCCAACTGTTCATCCAAGAGTTTCATCAACTTAGTCGAACCTATTTTCCGTTTTATGTTCTTACTTACCTTCAAAGTTATAAGCTTTTTTCTTAGTCCTTTTCCTCGATCAGGTGGTTGACCTTCCTTAATTTCCATAGAGCATGACGGATTACCTGAATCATGCCCATCCGGCTTTCCCACTGATGTTTGTGTTGTACTATAAGCCGAGACAGGGAAATCCACCGCCGTGTGTTTCATCGAATCCAAATTTGTAGGTTGCTTGATAAGATGTGACAATTTCATCAAGTTTCCAGAAGTGGTATGTTGAGTCGTCGGTGTTGGTTCCTGGTTCTGTGTACTGAAGGGCGAAGATTGGGTACGGTTAGGCATCATATTATTTTCTTTGATTGAAGCTTTAGAGGTACTATCCGAGTTTATTCCATTTTGGTTGTCGGTCCTACGGGTTTAGGCTACAGTAGGGGTTGGCTTGTTGTCCTTTGAGGTTTGTCTCTTTTTGTTGCTTCCTTGGGTGTTTATTACAAGTGGTGGCACAACAGAGCCCAAATCTTTTTGGTCGGCTTCTTTGGTTAATTTCTTACCCAAAACGACGTCTTTGTTGTTATGAGTAACCTTGTTGTTCCCAGATCCATTTGTATATCTTCTTTGGCTAGTATCTCCATTGGAAGAATTCCCATTATTAACCCCTTGGACATTCTCTTCTTGCAAGTTTTCAAGGGCTTCAAATCTTGATCCCCTTCCAAAACCAACCTTGTTTCCTTTAGTATCTTTTGAACCATTGGTTTGTTTTCCTGCATCATTGCCGCTGTTTTTTGTGGATCGTCTGGGTCGTTGTGGTGCATGCACCCAATCACCAAGACCCAAAATTTGGGAAGCAACTCCATGCTTGGAGGTCTCCGCCATGACTCTATCATTGTTAGCCACTTTGTCTGAAATGTCATTCTTCGATTTTTCCATCATATCTCTATCATTGATTACATTCAAATTCCTTTCCACCTGCTGACACTTCTCTTTGAGGTGCCCTACCTTACCACAATGATAACAAATGGTTGGTATACCTTCGTACTCCACTCTTTGTGCCCGATCATCGAGTAATATTATGGAGACAATTGGTTTAGACAAGTCCAGTTCCACTGCCATTCTAGCGAATTTTCCACGTCCTCCCGATGTCGTATTATAGTCAATCTTGACGACTTTATCTAAGACATTCCCAATAGCACGAATAATACTTTTGTTGTGGTATTGGAACGGTAGTATGGGGAACCTTACCCATGCCGCCAACGCCGTTAGCTTAACTGATTTTGACGAAAAGGATGGCGACCATGGTTGCATCGTTAAATAAGTACCTCTCGTCATCCGAGGACCTTCCAGCAATGCCCTAACATAACCCGACTCCCTTTATAATTTAACCAAAAAATAATGGTTTTCAAGATCTATAATCTCAAAGGTAACTTTAGGTTTCCATAAGTTAATGACTGCAGCCTGAAGAGCTTTGTATCCCAAACCCCATCTAATAGGCGGACTACCATCGTTTGTTTAAGGGATGTGTTGAGAGAGTTGATAATTCTGTTTGAGAAACGGATTGCCAGGACCGACCCTTCCTTATCTATTTGAACATCTTCCTCCTCTAGGTCTATCTCTGTAAACAGGGAGACATCTACCTCCTCTTCCCTTACTTTGTTACCCATAAGTTTATCTTTGAAAGACATACCCACATCTTGGTGGGGCAGATCCATCACCATGTCGGTGGTAGTAGTAATTGTTGATTCCTGCTTGGCCTTTTTCGGATCCTTATCATCTTGTAAATTCGGCGGGTCGCCTTTGAGGAGGTGTGAAGCCGTCCGCGTTTCATGGATTTCACAGATTGATTAAGATATGAAGAGAAAAAATAGTAACTACTATGTGTAGCTTTATAACAAACAGTTTGGGTGTAAAAGAAAAAAACAGCTTTGCCCGCGAGAAGATAGAGAGAGGTTAGTCTACTCCTCTGAATTTTTTTAGTACACTTTATATCTTTTGTCTTCTTTTTCAATAGATTATAGAGCGGTTGATCTGTATAAATCCTTAAAAAAACTCCACCCGCTCATCCAATGTTTTACTACTATTTTTAAAAAATGATAGCACAAGTTTCAATACCACTTAATGCTGATTTTTATGTTTACTTTTAAAAAATGATACATATTCTAAACTCAATTTTAAAAATATTATATTAAATTTTATATATATTTAAAATTTTTATTTTATTTTTTATTATTCCTCTCTCTTCAATTTTTTCTATCTTTCTAGTTTCTCTCTCCCACCCCAAACCTTAACAACCTTACCCCAAACCCTAGTTTTTCAACCGCCACAGCCCTTCTCCCCATCCTCTCTTTCCTCTTCCCACTCCTCTTCCATATCCTCTTCTCGCTCATCGACCTGGTCTAGTCTCCTTCCCGCGAGGAGATCTCATCGCTCTGCCACCCTATCGGCCTCTTCGTCGCGTCGCACCGAATGCCTCGGTTCATGCTCTCAGTCAACAATATTCTCCTCCGTTGCAATTTCGTCTCCTCTCTCACTCTGGTTCTCCTTCTTCCGTCCTCGCTCTTCTTCTGCCAACCTTGTTCTTCATCACAAACGGATGATGACTAGATCTATATTGTTGTTCTCTCCTCTCTCGCTCTCTCGTCACTATTTCATTCCCGGAGGAGACATGAAATGGACGAGTGGCGATGGCGTGGTGTGAAGGACGCGAACAGTCGAGTGGCGGTGGTGGACGAGCGGCGGTGGCATTTCCAAGGGCCTAGTGTTTGGGTTTGACGACGGCTAGGGTTCTCATCCTAGCTGTTGTCTTTGTTTTTTTGTGTTAAAAATACAATTTGGTCCCTAATTTTTATCATAATTATTCCAAATATTTTTACCTTGATAAATAATTCACAATGGTTCACAATATAATGTTCACCATTCCGTGAACTATTGTGAACGTCAAAATCGACTCTAGGGAAAGTATTTTTAAAATTAAAAAATCATTAAAAATTTCTAAAAAATATGTATTAGATGAACCGTTGTGAACGAAATTTGTGAATTTGTTATTTTTTAGTTCAAAATAGTTCACAATAATGTACAATATAATGTATACCATTGTGAACCTCAAAATTGACCATAATTTCTACAAAAATGCCATTGGTTTTAGATTTAATTGTGTTTATTTAGTTTGTTTTTATTGCAGTTAAGTAACTGTTGTGAACCGTTTAAAATCATTCACAATAGTGCACAATAATGTACAATATAGTGTACACTATTTTATGAATACTAAAAATTAAAAAAAAATTCAAAATTAAAAAAAAAATAAATTGTGTTCTTTTTGTGAACAATTTAAAATGTTCCACAATAGTGTACAATATAATGCACACTATTTTTGTGATTCATTGTAAACTTTAAAATTGACTCTGAAAAAAAATATATGTTTTGACGAAAAAAATAGTTTAAAATTACTAAAAAATAATTAAAAAAAGTATTCTCACGTTTTTAAAAATATGAATTGTATACTCTATTGTGAACCATTATAAACCCAAAACACAATCTCGATTAAGAATATATTTTTTAGAAAAAAATCAATTTCTGACAAAAAAAAATCAATTTCTCGCAAAAACTTAATTTCTCGCAAAAATACAACAATTTCTCACAAATTTTTAGAAAATTGTATTTTTTATATGTGATAAATATAAGGTGATGTTCTTAATACTTATAAACTTACATATTATTTTTAAAAAATAATATTTATTTTTAAATATAAATCTCTAATTTTCCCTTTACATTCTGCACGCAATGGTATTTCTTCATCATAATAGCTAAATAGTTATTCGTTTAAATTTAAAAAAAAATATCTGAAATTATTCTGGCATTGCATTTCTCCACTCTTTTCTTTCTACTTACGATGGACACGCACGCACGTAGTCGACATCCCCATCATACATTTGCACTTCCAGAGAGAGCATAGAGAGAGAAGAATGGCGATGGCGTCGACGTGGAATCTGGGAGCTCATCACAGCAAGGTTAGTTCAGTTTCCACGTTCAACCACTTCTCTTCTCTGTATTCGTGTTTTTTGATGTTTGATTAAAATGTTGGCCGAGGCAGACGACGGTGTCTGGGGGTGTTAATGTAATTTGTAGAAAGAGAGGGAGAGGAAAAGATGAATCTCAGCTGTACAAAGTCATCGAAATCACTCCTCCTCCCAAGAATCTCGGCGTCCGCTGTTTCCCCTCCGTCAGTCCCCTCTCTCTCTCCCTCTCCCTCTTTATTTCTTCAATTTCTATTAATTTTTTTCTGCTAATTTGGTCTTGAAATTAGTTGCATTTCTTTAATAAACGATATTCCTTTGAAGTCACATCCATACATGTATCTACCTGGCATTCTAGGCTTTTTTTGAATAGGTTCCAGACATGAAAACATGTTGGATTAGGTCAGAGTTTGGTTCCCAATGTGTGAATTTTGCAATATATTGCTAAGATACGTATTTTAGGGTTTGTTTGCTTAACAACTGATTGCAGAATTTTACCTACAAAAGTTTAATAATTTTACAAAAATGTTAGTTCATTGTTGTTAAGGATGTATTGTGGACCTTGAACAGGCTCTCTGTCCAATGGCAGGTTCGAAACCGTTAATACTCTAATCTCTCAAAGTGGTTATGAAGAAAGTTTGATAATGATCCAATTATACTCTTAAGTTAACCGTACAATTCTCTAATGCATTTGTGCCTGGAACAATTTGTTCCAAGCAACATTTCTGATTTCCCTTTGTATTTGACTTCAGTTGAGAATCAAACGGTAATTTTTTGTTTCTTATTTCTTAAGAATGGAATGTAGTGAATTTTATTATTCTATTCCAAACAAGGCCTTTGATTCTTCGTTTCAAACTTTTCTTCAGTGACAGCCAAATGACTTCTCATAATGCAAAACTTGTGCACCTATATAGAGAGTAAAAACTGATTTCATGGTACCCTTGTAGGATCAAATTATGAAACAATGAGCTTGCATTGCTTTTTTGGTTTAATGAGTTGTAATTTGTAAATGGTTGCATGATTTGGATATAGTGTGGACACTTTTTATTAAATTCCATATTATACATACCAGAAACAGAGACTTCTTCTCTCATCCACTCTGTCTTCTTGCTTTTGTTACCCTGCAAATTCTTTCAAGTAGATTGTTAGGCCCAACGTAATCTGATATAACATAACAGACATTGGATTTTGCTTATCTGCCATTTATGATTTTTCTTTTGTGTTTTCCTTTGTGAGCAGAATTTGCAGTGTGGCGAAAGCGTGAGTATTGAAGGCCAGACTTATACCATATCTGCTGTAACTCATCGTTACCAGCTCCGGAAGGGCACGTACGAACCCAGCGAGAAAAGACTTGATGTCTTGTCCACAGGCAGATATATCTTAAACTCGTATTTAGAAAATCTGTTGCAGCAGTCTTGATATATCTGCTATTTTTTTACATATAACAACCCATATCTTCAGTTGCAATTGTGCTACATTGCCTTGATCTGATCATCTTGTAGCTTCATCGTTTGTGGCCATGTAGAGAAGGAAACAGTAAACCATCCTCTTGTATATGAATTAGACCAGTATGTATGCAAACTAGAGTAGGCTTCACTCATCAATCATCGTTAGTGTCTATGTTGTGAATGTTAACTAGGATTAGTAATAGCCAACACTTTTGTGTTCTCATTCACCAAGATAATTGTTCATTGAGGGTTGCCATATGACACAATCCACCATAACACATACTGTAAAAATTGTTGATGCATTCGTAATTGGCACAATTCACATTACACAAGTATGCTCTCGTTCAGAAGGCTAATGAATTATCGAAGTCATACCATTATTTTGTCACAAAAAGTTCAGTCTTGAATATTTATAGGCTTTTATGAGGACTTTCATATCACTTAATAACTAAACTACGGTGTCTTGACCATTAAATCAATTTTCCTTGACGAAGTCATTGCAGGTTTAGCATCCATGATGGGCAGGGGCACTACACCATCAAAAAAGGAACTTGTTTGAAAATGATTTCTAACTGGTGAAAAATTAGATAAATGTGACATAATTTTTAACAAAAGTATATGCTTATATGCTAAAATTATGGATTGTAGAATAGCTGAAAATAGATAAACAAGTGAGGAAATGTGAAGCAAGAGGAGTGCTCTCTAATGAGGGTGGCTTCAATGGAGGGAATGATTTGATGCATTGCACACTGAAAATGATGCTTTCCAAACATGTTTATGGAATAGACATTGGCCCTACGACTTTGGGGATATAGCCGCCCAATCATTACACGTGTCTCCATCTTAACCCCTCCCTCATCCTCTGCCCCCACCCAGAATCCTCCACTTTTTTTAATCAACGGATGAGCTTCCCCCATCAAAAGACAGCATCACTCCACCACCGTCCGATAAGAATACCTTTCTACAATGGTGGTTTGTACTTTGTAGATCCCCACTTAGAGACTCCTCAACTACCATATGCTTAACGTCTGCATTACAACGTCCCAAGAATACTTGGTGGGTCCCACAACAACCACATGGCAATCTGTGGGACCCGCCGGTGTGTCATTCTGGTCCTACGTGTCGGGTTGGGGCTTTTGTATAAAAATGAGGAGTTGGAAATGGGCGCCCCGAGTGAAAAGACGGTTTTGTCCTCGAGCGACTTGGGTGACGGTGCCCTTCGTGGTTAAGTACGCCAAGAAGCGCATTGTAGAATCGTGCGCCGAAGCATGGCAGCCGGCCACGTGCTTGTGCTTGGAGATTCACGTGCTCGCATGTGAGACTCTTCCCGCAAACGAGGTTAGGTTAGGTTTAATTGTTAACTCTATTTATTAATTTTGGCGGGATTTTACCTAATCTGTTTTTATAACTCATTTTTTATTCAATTCTACCAAAAATCAAATTCACAAATTCTTAGTATTAAAGTTGATTCCACCGGTTGACCAATAAAAAGGATGTTGGATCACTTAAATAAGATTTCAAGTTCGAGCTTTGTGGATATAAAAAATCATTTTGGGAGAGAAGCCCACGAAAATGACCGACAATTCCTCGATTGGGAGAGCTACAAATCGCTCACTTCAAACCCCTTTTAAAAATTAATTTTAGTACTAATAAATTATAAATTTATTGGTGATTTAACTCGGTCTTTTTATTAATAATCACCACAATAGTTAGTAAAACTACTCCTCAATCATCATCAATAATAACGAAAAAGACTGTATTTATATAGTCATGCTAGTACCATTTCTAATATTAAGCAATCGAAAACTTAATATTAAATCACCTATTATTGAGAATTGAGTTGAGATGCATAGATAATAGTGTAGTCCAATTCTTTTTAGGCTTAATACATAGGAACTCTGAACTTGTTTTTTTTTTGTTATCCCCTGAATTTTGTAGAATAATTAATTACTTCTTAATTTTTTCAGAGGTAATTAATTACCCCCTGAACTTATAAAAAAAATTATTTTTAAAGATTTGTTTGCTGATATGGTAATTTTGAGAAAAAATATAAAATTGTCACGTCAGCAGATTAAGTCCTTTAGAAATATGTTTTTACAAGTCTACGGGATAATTAATTACTATGCAAAATTTAAGGGGTAACAAAGAAAAATAAAACAAAGTTCATGGGATTCTTATATATTAAACTTATTTTTTTACGTATAATACTTTGAAGATGTATTTCACTTTCAAGATGACAATAACTTATATAATCTAAAAAAATTACATCAGTAAGGATAAAAGAAACATGTGTAATTCGAAGCGTTTAATATCTTGATGCGATTAACTAGTTAATCTTATTATTTAAAGGAGTGAAGGGTTGTGATTATTTGTGCGTAATATAGGATTAGGTTAAATAAACACCAAGGAAAATAGAAAAGATGATAATTCAATGTTCCCTACCTCCTCAAGATAATATAGAAATTTTAAATATAGTAGTTTAATGTCGTAAGTTAATTAATTGTTGCTTCAGGACTTTGTACAAAGTTAGAAGCATCAAACTTATTAAAAAATATATAAATTATTGATTATAACAATCAACTAAGAACATCTCCAACAACCTTCTTAATCTCTTTCTTTAAAATATTATATTTATTTTGATTTATATATTAATTTATTTTCAAATTTGTGCAATAATTTATTTTTTAACTCATTGATTAATATTTTATTACTAAATTAAAAAAATAAAATATTAATAAATGAGTTGAATGAATAATGTATTACATAAGTATATTAATTATTATATAAAATAAAATAAAATATATTATTCTGAAGAGGGAGAATGAAGAGACTGTGGGAATGCTCGAAAATACCATCTTTGTCACGACTCGTTTTCGGATCATGACCGGTGTACAAGACGAACCGACTTATTCATTTATTAAAACATATGTTGTTAACAAAGTTTAATAAGCATAAATGATTAAAACATATAATTTATAAATAAAATATCGATATTAGTAAAGTTTAATATATCAAAATAATAGTGATAATTAGTATACAAATACGATATCTAAAATACAAAATAAATCTCAACAATCCACTAACATTCGGTATAGAATCTTAAATAAAAATAAAAAAAGTCCGAACAAAACAACATCGTTTCAATAAAAAAATTGAACAATCAAAGTATAAAAATTATTTTATTCGACAGATGTGACTACTACTTTATTATTTTTCTCAATTCTGTCTTATTTTTTATAACATTTAATCACTTATCAACTCGATTTATATAAAAAAACCATAATTTTATAAATTGATTTCGATTACCTTGATAGTATTTAATTTTAGTGAATTAAGATTATAAAAGGAAGGGAAAACAACATGAAAAAGAAAAAGGCAAGTTAGATATATGGTACCGTTGGGTTTGTGATACATTGCACTAGAGTTGTCTTTTATATTAAAATTGAGAGTAAATTAAAATGACTTAAAAAATGATAAGATGGTAATTAGGGAAATAATAATTTCTTACAACCTTATTAAAGTACATTATTTCCTTGTTGCTGTATAATGTTTTATTAGTAAAATTATATGAATTTCTAAATTATACTAAAATTATTAATTAAATAGTAATCACAATATTATATATCTTAATAAAAAAATATTGCACTTTGTTAAAAAAAAAGGGTAAGAACTCTTGAAACTTTCGGATAATAGGAAATTAAGGCAATAAGCAAAACTAGAGCAGTATAGGGGCAGTAAGCAAAACAAATGTAGTAGGGGCACTCCATGCGTGCATAATGAATTGAATGATGTGTCCCAATCTGTTATTTTTAATATTTTTTTATAAAAACAAAGCCAACAAAAACTAAAAATAAAAATAAATAATTAAGAAAATAAAACCAGAGAGAGAGAGAGAGAGAGAGAGAGAGTTTTCAGTCGCAGAACAATCCAAGAAAACTAAAGAAGACTGTTTTTTTATCAACACAAACACAGCTTTGCTTTTTTAGCTTGTCAAGTCACAAGCACAAGCTAATAGAGTTTTAGTTCTCTCCCATTTCACCACTCCATAAAACGACGAAACCCATTAACAGAACCAACTTTTCACTAAAAAGAAACACTCACAAACAACCATTTTTTATTATTCAATCTCCCTCTCTGGCTCTCTCTGATCCGATCTGAACAACTGAACTAACTCTGTTCCACATTAACAGAAAGTCACAAAGTGGTCCTGCTTTTTCGCAAATTTTCTTTCACTGCATTGCCTTCACTTCTCTTCTTTGATCAGGTATACTCAAGTTCTTGCGCTTTTTTTTGTCCCTTTCTTGCTTAAAGTTTGGTTCTTTTGTGCCTTCTTGATTTGTTGCTTTCTGGGTTCTTGTTGATTTTTTCTGAAACTTCAGTGAAAGGCATTAACTTGGCTTTTCTGTTGTATTTCTTGATCGAGACTGTTGCTTTTATTCTAAGAATTGTTTTAATTGAAGAAAGCAATGTAAAGCCGTTTTGTCTCTTTTAAGTGATTGAAGAATCTTAGTGTGTACAATGCTTGGAAGGGTCTATTTTGACCTTCATTGGATCATAGATATCTTGTTTTCTCCGTTATGTTTGGAGATTTTTTATTGCATGAGTTGGTGTGATTGTATCAAAAGATTCTGTAGATTTTTATTCTCTTGTTTGAATTTTGATTCTATCGTTGCCTAGTTCTTGTTTGTAACAGCTATTTGGTTCTGTGTATAAATACAATTTAATTGGAAGATTCTGTTGTTAATGGCTTACCATTTTCAAATGTCTCTCTAATTGTCACTTTGCTTGGTTGGGGTTCTTGTGTTATAATAGTGCTGTCGTTGAGTTCTTCCATGGAGTCATTGGTTAATGGAGTTGGTTCTTCACCAAAGAATCTGAACTCAGTATCAATGAAAGGCAACAAAACTCCACCAGCATCAGCCACCAAACACCGCTCTGTGTCTCCATCTCTGAAACAATCTGAGACTGAAGGGGTTTCTATCACTTATAGTGGAAGTGTTCACAATGATGGCATCAAGAATGTTCGCCATCCGAATGGTTCAGCAATCAACGGGAAGGTTTCCTACAAAAGCACAAACGGTGATATGCAAAATGAAGAAGTGCCTGGTACAGCCAAAAAATTCTATGTTTTGAGCAAGGGTAAATCCAAATTTGTGGGCTCGGGTGAAGTTCTTGCAATATCAAAGAAAACTTCTCCTGAAGATAAGGATTTCATAGTGGAAACAATCAAACATTCTGTTGATGATCCCAAAGTTCTAATTCAAGTGGCTCACTTGCATCTGAAAGTATTATCTCGGGGACAGGAGAGGGTGATGTCGGCCAATTCAACAACCACTTAGCTTCGGCTATGAGCTTTTGTCCGAGTCCTTCAACCAGTGTATATACTGCCACTTTGTATGCAGAAGCCAAGCAAAGTTTCACCATCACAGAAGTTAGTGAAGATGTAAGCACAGTTGAAAAGTCTGGTGAAAGTTGTGAAGTTAGCAATTCGTTTGGTTATGAAAGCCGGAAGACTAGCCTTTACCGAGGTAGCACTGGCAGTGATATTAGTGATGAAAGCAGCTCCAGTAGTTTTAGCAGTACCGTTTACAAACCCCACCAATCAAATGATATAAGATGGGAAGCGATTCAAGCTGTCAGATGTCGCATAGGAGCGTTGGGATTCAGTACCTTTAGAGCAGTGAGGAGATTGGGCTGTGGGGATATTGGTCAAGTTTATCTATCTGAATTGGTAGGCACAAGAACACATTTTGCAATGAAAGTTATGAACAAAGCAGATCTAGCATCTCGGAAGAAGCTTCTGAGAGCCCAGACAGAACGAGAGATATTGCAGTCTCTAGATCATCCATTCCTGCCCACTTTGTACGCACATTTTGAGACAGAAAAGATGTCTTGCTTGGTCATGGAGTTTTGCCCCGGAGGAGACCTGCACGCACTCAGGCAACGGCAGCCTGGGAAGTACTTTCCAGGACATGCAGCAAGGTAAGGATACCTCTTCCTTTTCCTTGGCTTTTAAATACTTAGATTGCTTTTTTTTCTGATCAA
>CAODLS010122598.1:0-11379 GCA_948243855.1 Flueggea neowawraea | reverse complement strand
AAAACAGCACCATAATGTGCAGTCAAACATAGAGTGATACTTGCATTTTTTTCGACAGTGAAAAAAGAAAAGATAAAATGATTGAACCTTGTTTGCACCCAGAAACAATGCACAGAACATTATGATGCGGGTCATAATGAGCACTCGACCTAGCTTTGGCACTGTTCATCCACAAGTTAATGGAAGCCATTTCTTTGTTCCCCAAAAATGTTGGCTACACAAATCAATTATCAACAAAAAAAATAAACATACAATTGCTTAGCCAACGCTTGCAATCCTAACAATAATAAACACATTGACAAAAAGACAACACACAAACCGCTTCAATATCATCCTTGAGAGTCTCCAATTGAACCCTTTCTCGATCCTCATTGTTCATAATTGGAACCTAACTTCCGGATAAAAATTTAATCAATCATACATAAACAGTCACAAAAGCATACACATAACATCCACATTCACACACCTGAGCCAAATAAATTTGTTCAGGGGCACCGTCAATTGAAGATGAAACGGCACTATCTTCGGCGTTTTGAGAACGTTGCTTACAAAATCCAACAAACGTAGAAAATGGCAATGGTACCTAACCAATCAACTAAGGAATTACTTAAGCCAAAAAAGAAAAGCGAGAAACAAAGCAATGTGAAGTTGCGAGATACCCTATCGTGACTTCGAATGTCGCCATAGAAAACCGGAGCCGACGTCGAAAACATAGCCTCTACAACGGAGGAACCCGCCCGTTCCTAATAGTTAAACGAAGTTAGTGAATAAACAGTTGTGAGATTGAGTGAGCGAATAGCTAGTTACCTGCAAATAGTCGAGACCGTTATTTGAGGGATTCCAGTTGACAAAGGCTTTCCAGTGCTTAACGCATCCCCGAAACACCTTTTCAGCAATGAGCAGAGAAGAGAAAAGGTAAGGATGAAGAAATATTTAAAATTAAGAGAGATGGAGAAAGAGAAGTTACAGTTACCGCAGGGATATTTTTGGTTTCAATGTTAGAGGTGAAGGTTGCGGGAGAAGGAGGGTCTTGGAACGTTTGGATACGCAGTTGCTGCAAGTCTTCCATTGATGTGCTGGTTCGCGTGTTCAGTTCAGCTGGCTCGAATCGGGTTGGGTCAAGGTAGTCACTGGGTTTTGGGGAAATTATGTGGAAAAAGAAAAGAGCAATCCCGCTTATTTATCATGCATCTAACACATTAAAAATAATAATATTTTACAAATAATATTATATTTAAAACAATATATCACAATTAAGATACATAGCATTTTTTAAAAGAAAAAAAAGATAAATTTAGCACTTTCGTGTTGATTCCAAAAGAACGAATCTCTTGATAAGTTGTCTATTGAGAGACGCAATGTTGGGAATGGTGTGAGGAATGATGCTCAGTAAGGTAGTCAAATGTGGACGACTTATCAAGGGATTCGCCCGGCTCTAATACCATAGGGTTGACCACCTTACTGAGCATCATTCCTCACACTATTCCAGATATTGTGTCTCTCAATAGACAACTTATCAAGAGATTCGTTCTTTTAGAATCAATACTCAGTAATGACCAAAGCTATAATATCATCACCCCATGAACAATCCTATATTGCTTTAACAGTAATATCGGATTTTCAGAAGAGAATTTAGAAATCCATCGAAATAGTCACACAGAAAGGTTTTTGGTTTTCAACTCTGATTTTCTTTATTCAATAGTGAGGCTTATATAGGGCTCTGAGATACAAAGTTCAATTATTGGCCTTGACAGGTGGCCAATAACTTTTGACTTAGTGGCCTAAACAAATGGCCGACATCTTTAAAGAAAACAAACAAGCTTAGTGTGCCTAGACTAATGGCCGACAAGCTTTTGGGGAAAATACAAGTACGGTAAAACCCCATGACTATCAGCCTAATAATATGGTTGATAAAGACAAACACAATAAGACCTGTGACTTTTGGCCTACTAAGTGGCCAACAAAAACAAAACTAGTACAATTATTACAAACAACTGGCCTCTATTATATGGCCGATAATGACAAAACCCAGTACATAAATAATGGACTTTGGACCCCATGGAATCTTCAGCTTTTTGGTGGTGGAGTTGGGGCCTGACTTGTGACTTGAGACCACGTGCTTCCTGAGATATATGGATTATGAATGACATAAGCATCATTCAGTAGGTCCGGATATCCATCATCATCTGAGGAAAATCCAGAACTATTTCCAGTTGGCTCTTTGAAAGAATTAAATCCAGGTGGAGGAATAACTGGAGCAACTTGTTGGAGCTCCTCCATAAGTACATCATGGACCAGAAGAGGAGTCTCATATAGGCCTTCAAACATTCCAATGGAGCTGGGCCGCATAGTTGTTGACATGGGCGTAATGATTACCTCGATGGACCTTATCTAGAAGCTTGCTAGCATAGTGGGTGGTGGCAAAAAGGATCCATTGAGCTAGCACAGATGATCCATAATTTTCTCTCGTATCAGAGGGTTACCCCGTATAGAAGGGTGTATTGCACCCCAAGCATAGCACATATTATGGGTCCACAGGAAACCTTGAGAATGGCGAAAGTAAGGCATGTGGAAGATGTAGAACTCTGTGGATGGTTGATGAGCTCTACCTAGGACCTTTCATTATTAATGGTGGTCCTAAGTCGACTGCTCTAGACTGAAATTTCTTCAAACTATTTCAAAAATGTCACAACCCAAAGTCGAACCATGACTGGCGTATGGGGTGGACCGTCTATGAGAGCCCAACCCATCTCGCACAAGCCTCAGAGATACAGATAATTACCCATTTATTTATTATCAACCAATTTTATTAAAACAATATAAAACTATTTTTATAAGAAATATTTAACTCATATAAATAATATTAAAAATAAAATATTACATAAGTGTGTAAAAACGTATTAGGTAAATAATCATCTCCAAATACAAAATGTGAAAACCCGATAACCCACAGAATATCAGTGTGGAGCTCTAAGCAAAGAAGGAGAGTCTGGACAAAAGGGCGCCACTAACCAAAGTATACAGACGCCTTACTGAGATACAAAAGCTGAACGGGTGCCGACTCGAAGTCAACCTGAAAATGTTAAAGAGTGAGTAAAACTCAGTGAGGAATTACACTCCAGATCGCCTCATACGAACGTCATAGAGTCTGGTTTAAAAATCATTCGAAAATATCACATGCAATATATTTATATACGTATACGTACGTATACACTCTACAAATAATATTCTTTTAAAAACAGTTTCTGAAATCCTTCGCAAACAGAGCAAATAGCATGCAACAGACAGAATACAGAATATACTAATGCAAAGTATATAACAGACATGGATAGGGACCAGAACAGACAAATACATAAGGGGGATTGGCCACCCATCAGATCAAACAAAGCACGTGATCTGTCCGGACGCACGGCTACCATATTACCCTAGTAACTGGGCCTTCTCAGGGCATCGGTATACCAAAGGCTACGTTGCCTCGTAGCTAGGTGTACCTAATCAAATATATATATATATATATATCTAGCAGACAGCATACAGAGCAGAAATTGTATACAGATGGTACACACACACACACATATATATATACCAGATATTAAATCAAATTCAAATTTTAATAATCAGATAAGCCAGATTATTAAATAGTCAAATCATTATTGAGTCAGATTTCATATATAAGCCGAACACATCAAAAACATAATAATTTTCAAAAAACACAGCCTATGTGTCTGAAATTTCTATTGTCTCACCTGAGAGTTCAAGCGAAGTTCACCAGTCAACCTCCACTGGTGGGTAGCTGCTCGTGTTGGCAACCACAAGGAGTTGTACAGACATAACCAAATAATAATCAATATATGTGGTACTGTAGCAATACACAATGCATGATATGCAAATGCAAGTGTAAACCCTCGAAGTTGCCCAAAATATAATTCGAAAGTGAATCTGTTACTTTCGACCCAACATCCAAAATCTACGTAAAATTACAGTTTGGTCCCCGACTAGTGTAAAATTACGTTTTAATTTTTGAGACTCGTTAATTTATGAAATCGTTCCCGAGGTACCCTGGGATTACCAACTCTCATTCTATAAGTCATAATCCTCAAATTCTATCCTGAACTCCCAGAAATCGTAAATTAAACATTGACTCGTAAAATTTCAAATCAGTCCATAAACTTCCAATAATCACAATCTAACCTTTAACTCTCCAAAATTTACAAATCTACCTACGGCATAAAATATTTGCAAAAACACCCCAATCCTACCGCGTCGAAAAAATATTTTTCAAAATGCCAAAATAATGCTCCACTTGATTCCCGATAAAACCAGACTGACATTCCTACTCGATTTCACCTCCTGAACATAAATCTAACCTCAGAATTCACCAACAAGCAACAGATTAACGTCAATTTAGCAAAACCCGTACCTAACCCTCTCTCTCCCAAAAATTCACCAAATGAGTTGATTCAAAGCTTAAATCATGTTCCTACAAGTCCCCTCTAACCTATTCTAACATCCATTAACATGAATTAACTCAGTAACATCAGAAAATTTGAATTACAGAACAATTCAGACTAAATTTGCATATGAGAATCAATGGGTGGATTTGGGTTTAAAGTGAAGATAGGATGTTAATATTACCTTAGAAGTTGTTTAGGAACGTTGGGGAAATAAATGGGGGAGAATTCCAGACGAGTTGAGATAGTTTGGAGTGAAAACTTTGAGAGAAATGACGAAATAATGGGTTTTGGGTCGTTTTAAGCACCGCAGATCAAAGGCAACGTACGTATCGTTCAGTGACAACGTACATTGTGGTATGCACAACATACGTTGTGCCTCACAACATACATAGTGATGCATGCAGTAGCTACGGGTTTTGAATAAAACACATTTCAACGTACGTTGTTTCCAACCAACGTATGTTGATCATCCTCGCCCCAGATAACGTACGTCTTACCTCTACAACGTACGTTATGCTGCTTTTCCAGATAACGTACGTCTTCCTCAATGTACTACGTACGTTGTTCACTCTCCAGTCACATACTCGACATTTCACACTTTCCCACGTGCATCAAACTTCCCTCGAGGTTCGATAACACCTAATTCTCGACAAATGTGTCCGATTATCTTCAAGATCAATCGGACTCGGTCGAAAATCTACAGGAACCCTAACCGGAACAGACGGAATGTTATACACTTCCCCCCTCAAAAGAAATTCGTCCTCGAATTTTAACATAACAAAATCGGATCTAAAATCAACTCTAGATTCCCAACAACCCCAAATCAAAATATGGGCTAACAGCCCCAAACGTAGACAATGTATACCCAACACTCAGTCCACGTACCAATATGAAACATGACAATGCAAAGATGCCTATGAAATGCAAAGAATACAATGATATAAACGAATACACTGATCTATGAATCAGCTGCGTCGAACAACTGTGGGTATCTGCATCACCTCCTCAGCCTCCTAAATGGCCTTCTTAATAGAATGATGCATCCATATCACTTTTACTGAAGCAATCTCCTTGTTCCACAACCTCTTAACTTGTCGATCGACAATCCTCACGGGATCCTCCTCGTATGATAACTCGGATCGGACCTCCACAGACTGAGGTGCCAGAACATGAGACGGATCAGAAATATACTTCCTTAAAAGTGATATATGGAACACTGGATGAACAGAAGCAAACTGAGGCAGCAATGCTAACTCATACGCCACGGCCTACGATCTCAAATGGACCAACGTATCTCGGGCTCAACTTGCCCTTCCTTCTAAATCTCATGACACCCTCAATTGGTGACACCTTAAGAAATACATGGTCTCCAATTTCAAACTCTAAATGTTTACGCTTCGGGTCAGCATAACTCTTCTGACTACTATGAGCAGTCTGGATCCTCTGCTGGATCAATCTCACTTTCTATGCCGTCTCTAAAATCAACTATGGGCCTAAAGGCTCTCTCTCACCGACATCAACCCAACATAAGGGAGGTTTACACTTCCTCCAGTACAAAGCCTCGCAGGGCGCCATCCCGATGCTCGAATGATACGAGTTGTTATACGCAAACTCTACCAGAGGCAAATGAGAATCCCAACTCCCAGCAAAGTCTATAGCACACGCCCTCAGCATGTCTTCTAAGGTCTGAATCGTGCGCTCTGACTGACCATCAGCCTGTGGATGAAAAGCGATACTGAAATCCAATCGAGTACCCAACTCTTCTTGTAGTTTATGCCAAAATTGTGAAGTGAACTGAGGTCCTTTGTCAGACACTATGGAAACTGGCATTCCGTGCAGACTACAATCCGGTCGACATACAACTTCGCCAATTGTGTCACTCCATAAGTCGTCTTCACAGGCAAAAAATGTGTCAATTTTGTCAATCGGTCCACTATCACCCAAATAGAATCGTATCCCAAAGATGTCTTAGGCAGTCCGACCACAAAATCCTTGGTGATGCGATCTCACTTCCACTCCCGAAGGGGTAACTGCTGCATTAATCCAAAAGGACATTGGTGTTCAAATTTAACCTGCTGATAGGTCAAACACCGGCTAACGAACTCGGCTATGTCCTTCTTCATTCCCAGCCACCAATAAGATTATCGAAGATCCCGATACATCTTAATGTATTTTGGATGTACGAAATATGTGGAACTGTGACCCTCAATCATAATCTCCTCGCGTAAATCACCCGAAGATGGTACGCACAACCTCACTCCAAACCAAAGGACTCTAGAGTCATCAACACTGAATCCAGGCACATCACAGGCTCTAACTTTCTCGATCAAACTCTGAAACTCAGAATCCTCCTTCTGAGCCTCCTTGATCCGATTTAACAATATTGGCATCGCCTCTACATGTCTAAACAAGGCTCTAGAATCATCAAATTGTAGTTCAACCCCAGATTCCATCAGACGTTGTCATTCTAACAATGCAGGTCATCTCTCAACAGAGATATGAGCTAAGCTACCCACTGACTTCCTACTCAGAGCATTGACAACAACGTTAGCCTTGCCAGGATTATATGATATGGTGCAATCATAATCCTTTAGCAATTCTAGCCAACGTCTTTGTCTCATATTCAAGTCCCATTGCCCGAAAATGTACTTCAGACTCTTATGATCTGTGAAAATCTCAAAAGTCTTCTCGTACAGGTAATGTCTCCAAATCTTGAGAGCAAACGCCACTGCCACTAGCTCCAAGTCATACGTCAGATAGTTTTGTTCGTGCCTCTTAAGCTGTCTCGATGCACAGGCAACCCAGGCCAACTCTCAATGCATAGGCAATTACCTTACCATATTGAACTACACCTAACCTAAGACCATCTCATATATGAGAACGTGAAGGATTTTGACAATGCGATTTTTTAATCTTGATAAGACCACTTAGTAGTGATTAGTTCAACAAAAAAGGGTTATGGAAATGTCTAATTGTATTGGATATGCTTCCAAAATAAACTATAGACACTTCCACGACAAGGAATGAACTTGAGAACTCAAAGTTCTTAAGAATTGAAAGATTAGACAGAAATTGTATGAAGTCCTAGAACATGAACAATGCAAACGTTTTCATTAAGGGGAATGTTTTAACTAACAAAGGATTGCACCTTTGAGGATACACCGTTGACACTCATGCAAGTGAAGTGTGAATCTTGTTCTAGGTTCTTATTTGAACTTTATCTTTTGTGGATTGATAATTCAAAGCGTATGGACTTACTAATGAAGGATTGTAGAACCTTTATTGTCTTCCAACAAGTTCTAACAATAACGATATGGATTTTTAGGATTTTCTTGAAAAGTGGGAGCAACTAGGATTTTGGCATGTGCAAAATTAGTCTTATGCAAAGCCCGAACCTTACTCATGCGCTAGTTTTTGTCGTTACCCTATTAAAGCTTGACTTTAATTTGTTTAGTTATGATTATGTTTGAGTATGGACTACTGAACCTCTTTAATGGTTTCATAGTTGTGGATAAGATTCCTAACTATTTGTGGAAACCTAGTTTTTGTCTTCTACTACTTCACATGATCTTAGTTGATAATGTGAAGTCATTGCATGCAACTCGAACTGCATTAGCCAAAGCCAAATAGTTCGATTAGCTAAAGTGAAAGCATTAAGAAATTTATGCAAAGCTAATTACCTAACTACATGCAATACTGAAGATAAAATATTACTCATAAAATCAATAGTGAAGCCATATTTGCATTGCAGTCTATTTTGGCTTGAGTAGTCAAATGGTGAATGTGAGGGCAAGGCATCAGGCCTATATTTTCATCACTTTGCATGTGATTGTTGTAGGCACAATCATATCCCATTTTGGATTTCTCATAAATAAGGGATATTCAGTTACTTCTTGTGACTTGTACATCAACTTGAGAGTCAATCAAAGACTTGAGGACCGACCAACGTCATGAATATCTTTGACTGAAATCTAAGTATAATGTGATTAAGCAGCAATAAACATAAGTTGTTAGCTCTGAAACCCTTTACAACAAGAATGTGGTAGAGAAGATCAATTGATCTTCTCTGTATGGTTAGATGTGAGATGGCCAACACCATTATGTTCATAACCATGTGCCCTCAAAGACTATTACTTATACATATTTTATGAATGTGGATTTGTCATAAGCTTGACACAAACCACCTAATACCATAAAATGTGTTTCCTTTGTCCACAAAACCTTGGTAGACAAAGACCAAGAGACAAAAGATGTACTTTTTGTGAAGATACGTTGTTGTATTTATAGTGACATATCATCTGATCTATCGTAGAATAATAAGTCATGGCATTGTAAAGGAGTGGAAGTTATGTTCTTTATGAATAAATTCTTACACTGGGATAAAGTAAATACAGTTTTCACTTCTTCTATGAAATTAAGGAAATATATCCTTCAGAATCACTCTATCCGAATGGGAGAAATTCTGAAGTTAGATAAGGAATGATAATGAGAAAAGAAGGTTTTGCCCATTTTGAACATCTATCTCATCTACCTCAAACTAATGCAGATGTTCCTAATCCTGACTTTAGTGAGAGAAAGATTCCTAGTTCTTGTGAGAATGTGGAATTCAATCCTAGTAAGAGTTCTTAACTCTAGTGGGATTTAGAACATAATCCCAGTGAGAGCATCGCAAATGTAGCGATGAACATGTGTAGAAAATGTTTTGCCAAGTTTTGAAAATGCATAACCCAAAAAGGCAAAGTCTCAAGACAACATTTGGCAATAAATGAATTGATCGTGATTCTTTAGCAATCCCGCGAGTTGAAGATGAACTATAAGATGTTCTCCTCATCCCAGTAAAAGGTATGATCAACTAAAACAATGGAAATACAAATGGCATTTGTAAGATTGAACCAAAGTTAAGCACCCAAAAGGTGTGAACCTATTGGAATATGTGGATGTAAGACTAAGAGAAATGTCAATAAGAGCATTGATAGTCGCAAAGGGGTTGTACAATAAAAGAGATAGATCTTAAGTAGACTTTCTTATCATATTATAAAATTTGCCTTCGTTTAATAGACTTTGGCCATGATGGCTAGTCCAAAACTCGAGACTCCTTTTTCTCTAAAAGAGAATTAGGTGAAGAAACCCACATGGTTAAATCCACAGGTTTCATCGAGCAAGGCAACAAACATAAAGTTGTTTAGCCTTGAAGAGTCCTCAAGGGATTGGTATATTCAAATTTGTTGTGATAATACCAAGTTACTCTAGAGGCAAATCTTGTCATTCTACTCTTGTGTTTTAGCCACACAATTGGAGCTAGAATCAATCTAGCTTACATGAATCACATTAAGGATTGGTCGTGATCCAACCTTAAAGACAATGCATATGGGTCGTCCTTTGAAATAAGGTTTTAAGGATTGTTCAAGTACATTTGTTAACCCTCTCTATAATAGAGATGTATCAACGAGATCTTGAACACATTTGTATTGCAAGCCCATAGAAACCCCAAGTTCAAGAAATTAGCTTCTTAATGAGCATATATGTCCACATATAATGTAAAGATGAGAGAACATATAAGGAACGCTCTCTGCATAAATTAGTAGTCAAAAGAAAATTTTGCTCCATACAAGATTACCACAAGTCTATGGCTTGTTGCATACAAGGCCTATGTTTTGCTAAACTATAAGTTAGCTAGTAGATGTTGAGAAGACCTGATAGAGGATTGGGAAGTGGTATATGAGATACTTGAATGCGTTGTAGTTGATGTAGAGTGTTGTCAAAGGAAGGATCTACGAATCGAATAGACACACAATTGCCAATTTGTCCATGTGATGTAGACATGAGTAAGTTATATGTCTGGGTGCAAATTCTTGCTTGACTGTAGTGCCATCTAGTAAGATATCAAGAATCGCACATGAGTAGTGAGAACTACCGTGCAAAGCTATACATATAGCTTCACCAAAGCGTAGTGCAAGAGGAAACTTTGAAAGAATGGTTTGAATACCACTCAAACTTAATTACCTCGAAATAATCATTGATAGTCTATAGTGACTGTCAATGGTTGATCGCTAAAGATCAAGAAATCCATAGTGGATTAAGCAAATCAACATCAACTATCAATTTGGTAAGAGATAGAGTTGCACAAGTAAATGATGATGAACTTGAAGTTCAAAAAGTCCACGTGAGGTGTAGATCTGCTTATAGAAGCCTATCAAGGAGATGTACTCTTTGATAATTGGTGTGGTCAAAGGCTTACACCTAAAGACTAAGGCAAGTGTACCTATCGTCTATAGCAAGTGGATCCTTGAGTACTGAGTGTCGTATCCCACAGAAACTAAGAGACTAGTAATCACTGTTTTTTTATTATCTAACCTACGAATTAAATGGGTTTGTAATTAAATGCGAAATAAAATAAAGACACAGCAACACACTAAAAGGTAACACAAAGAGAATAAAACTAAACAATCAAGATGAACATGGCATCTAGATGATGAATCCCCCTAGAACTTACCTATGTGAAACCTGACTTCGTCACTAAATCACTTGTTCATGCAATTGAACTATAAGAATTCTTAATATATGTCAGTCTCTCTCTCGAGTTAACTAACATCTAACGTCAAGTTGATTAATCAGAATCTCTTCCTAATTAAAACCCCCACGTCACATTAACTATGATTTATGAATTCTCATATTAAGTTTGACCTTAATTCAAAGGATTTACGTCGATCTATCTCTAGGTTTGCGTGCAACTCCTCTCACATATGAGTGATTCTAAGCATACGACCAGTCTCTCAATTCCCATGCATTCAATCAATCATCGAATCAACACACCGGTAGAATCAATTCAATAATAACAATAAACATCATAGGCAAGTCTCAATTTATGAATCAAGCAACGAAATAACAAAGCCCAATCAATAGTTCATCCTAGGGTTCATCTCAT
>CAODLS010122543.1:0-17739 GCA_948243855.1 Flueggea neowawraea | reverse complement strand
GATTTTGGCAAATCCAAATTACCCCTAAGGACTGATACAAAATTGTTTTTACTGTTCCTTTTGGTCAATATGAGTGGAACATCATGCCTTTTGGATTAAAAAATGCTCCATCAGAATTTCAAAGGATTATGAATGATATTTTCAATCCAGATTCTCATTTTTGTATTGTTTATATTGATGATGTCTTAACTTTTTGCCAAACAATTGATTAGCATCTCAAGCATCTTAGAGCATTCCATTCTATAGTTGAAAAGAATGGTTTAGTCGTTTCCGAATCTAAGATTTCATTGTTCCAAACAAAAGTTAAATTTTTAGGACATTATATATATCAAGGCACCATCACTCCTATTGAAAGATCAATTGCATTTGCATCCAAATTTCTCGATAAAATTCTTGATAAAACTCAACTCCAAAGATTTTTAGGAAGTCTTAATTATGTCCTTGATTTCTGTCCTAATTTGAATAGGTTAGCTAAGCCATTACATGATAGGCTTAAGAAAAACCTAGTCCCCTGGATAGAAGAATATTCAAAAGTAGTTCGGTTAATTAAACTGCAAATAGCAAAATCCCTTGTTTGCATCTAGCTGACCGTAATCTTCCAAAAATAGTGGAAACAGATGCATCTGAATTAGGATATAGAGATATCTTAAAACAAGTTCATAATAAAAAAGAAAATATTGTTCAGTTCACATCAGGACATTAGAATAACATTGAGCAAAATTATTCTACAATTAAGAAATAAATTCTTTCTATTGTTAAATGCATACAAAAATTTCAAAGTGATTTACTCAATCAAAAAATTTTATTACATATTGATTGTAAATCTGCAAAAGAAATTTTGCAAAAGGATGTTCAAAACATTGCATCAAAACAAATTTTTACCAGATGACAGGCTTTTGTTGAGTTCAGTTTTGATGATGATGAATGCAAAACATACATGAGATAGGTGCAAAGTTACAGACTTGCTCATATCTAGCCATAAAACACCTTTTGAGTCATCAAAGCACGTTGAAGGACACATAAATGACTTTTACGCACATAGCAGAGCCTACAAAGTGCGTAGACATGTATGGAAGTTAAGGCTGAAAGCATCAGATCTTTTTCTACACACGCAGTAGACGTTGCTACGCACGTTGACGAGCATCCAGATTGATGAGGAGAAAGCCAAGGCATGCAGATGCACGTTGAGATGAATGATGTGTGCGTTGATGAGCAAAGACGTGATCATTAAAGCAAAGCTCAACGCACACAGAAGGCAAAGCTACGCACACAAACTAAGATGACATGTGACTGGAATAAAGCCAAACCCTATTGCGGTAACTCAAAACCTCAAAAAGGGAATATTCTCTGACATGAATTCAGAGAATATCAGTACAGTGAGTCACACACAAAGCATGAAAATACCAAGGTGTCAAATGAGGAGACCTGGACTAGCTAACAAAGCCAAGACACTCCTTGGGAATTTGAATTTGAATATTTCTGACATTCCCTGACACAAATCACATGCAAAATCAGAGGTGCAGACTTTGACAGAACGACTACGTACACAGAGCAAAGTACAATGCACGTAGCAAGCAACTGGGTAAAAATGCACATTTTGGAATACGGAGCAACGCACACAGTGCAATAGAGCTAAGCATGTAGATGTTGATTCACACAAAGCCGAAACCACTGAAGTTTTATCAATGCACGTAGACTTGCATACACAACACATAGAACTTAGCTGGAGCGAAGTACTACACACGTAGATGGTGGCTACGCACATAGTGAAGGATGACGTACTACTGGATAAGATTTGTTTTATCTTACAACGACTACTTCAAGGCTCCAACGGCTATATTCTTTCAAGTAGCTATAAATAGATGTCTTATGTCAGAAGAGAAGTAAGAGAGACTTGTGTTAAAACTTGCTATTTACTTTCTCTCTCTTCTCTACCTTTCTAACCCATTTGAGTTATTCACTTGTTATATTATTTCTGGGTTGGCGTGAGATTTAATTTGTTATACTTTTGGGGTTAAATCTGTAACAAGCAAGATATTTGTTTGGGATAGATAGGTTTCCTTATTGGGGCTTAGAAAAACAAGAAAGGTTGCTAGTGAGCCTAGGAAAACTAGTGTTGGTTTTCTTGTTTTGTCCTTAAAACAAGGTGAACGATTTTCTAGTTGATCCCACAAAAACTAGGGCAACGATTTTCTAATTGATCCCGCAAAAACTAGGGTAACGGTTTGCTTGTTGAGCCCGCAAAAACAAGTATGTAACAGTTTGCTAGTTGAGCCCGCAACAACTAGTGATTTTGGTTTTCTTGTTTTGTCCTTAAAATAAGGTGTAACAATTTGCTTGTATATCCCGCAAAAATAAGTTGTTGTAAACGGTTTTCCTCCACCCGCAAGTGAGGAGATAGTTGATTAAACTCTCTAGTGGATCCAGAGGAGTGGACGTAGGTCAAGAGGTCAAGAGGACTGAATCACTATAAATATCAGGCTTTGATAGTCTCTCTTCCTTACTATCCTTTCCTTACTTTTATTTACTTTGTCTTGAATTTGCTTTATCTTGTTTGAGAATTGGTGATTTATTGCTTCTGCTCTTATACTTTGATTTTGATTGTAAAAGACTTTGTTATTTGCTTTGATTTGCAAAAGATTTTCAACAAAGTTTTGAATGTGCTAAAAATTCAATTCACCCCCTCTTGGAGTGCCACTCTCATTGGGACCAACTGTATTTTCATTAACGAATTCTGTTAAGACCCAGTGTTGGAATGCCACAGATGCGCCACATTGGTCCATATTTTGATGCATAAAAAGACACACCATCGCAAAAAGGACATGCCATTGTTGACATGGCAAATGATTTAAAAAAAATCATCTTGATTGTCTCCCTTGATAGACAATTTCTACCTATCTCCAACTCAATCTTCATTGTCTCTCTCTCTCTCTCTCTCTTATGGTAGACAATTTCAACCTATCTATCGATCTCCGACGCTACACCAATTGAATGGACCTCTCTTTCGATCTCTCTTTTGAACCTTTATGTCTCCATCTAAGAAGACAACGCAGATTATAGGCCAAAATATTTCGACGATAAATAACATAAAGGAGAGAGAAATGAGACATGATGAAGACGACGTTATTTGTGGGCCGAAAGCTTCGACGAGAAATGAGACAGAGGAGAGAGCAACACCATTTGATTTTGCACGAGAGGAGAAACTAGGTAGATCACAATTGAAGAAGACATTGTTTCAAAAAGGGTTTTGAAGCATGGAGGGGCCTGAAAATGACACCATTTGGGGCCTCTCCATAAAAAAAATTGAGGGGCCTGAAAAGACGTCGTTTCAGGCCCCAACTTTTTGAAACAAATAAAAACATCAGATACTAGTTTCAGTCTTTCACATAAAAGGGAGAGGAGAATGGAGGGGAAGAGAAAGAGAGCCACTATGTCCCCACCAACACCAACACCGTCGCAGCTACCATTGTCGGCCGCCAACACCACCATCGTCCCTACCAACACCACCACCACCGTCATCACGACTATGTACTCTGATAAAAAAGGGTAAGTTGTGTAATCTTTTTTTTTTTTATTTGAGTGAACAAACTCATTTGATTTCAGCTCAAATGCTAAAAAATAGTATCACATTTTCATTTGATTACAGCTCCGATTTTAAAGCCAAAATAAACATCGTTTATATTTTCAGGAAAATTTTCTGATCAATGGTAGAATATAATATTTGTAGGGTTTGAATTTGATTTGATGATGTTGAATTGTGATTGAATGAGTTAAAGAAGGGGAATGGTGTCGTCATCGTAAAATTCAAAGGCTCCGTATCGCAGTAATTACCAAAATCAATTTAGGCATATTCCAAATTGCAGATGTGGTGTTCCATGTGCACTAAAGGTTTCGACAGGCCAATGGAGCTTTGGAAAGCAATTCTATGGCTGTAAAAGATATGTGAGTTAATTAAACATGGTTTCATGCATTTTTTTGTTATATTGTTGTAATGTTTGTTAATAACGGAGACATATTTGTTGGTTGCTATTTTAATATGTTTTGTAGAGTCGTGGTCGTTGTTGTGGATTTTTTTAGTGGATGGATTCAAAGTCAAAGGCAAAGACAACGCTGAAATTAACGAGCTTTCAACACAATTGGAAAGAGAGCAAGAGAAGGTTAGGATATGCAAAATGATGCATAAGAATGGAGCATCAACAAGTCATTCAAAGATTGGTTTGAATGGCTTGCTTTGTTTGTTGCAATACTTGCCGTTATGACCTTGATGTCAAATTTGCTTAAGTGTAGGTACTACGGGGATGACTAGCATCCTTTCACTCTAATCTCCTTTCCATGCTTTTAATGGTCCAGATTTGTCTTTGTTTTTTAAATTCAATCTGACGGCTGAGATTTTGTCACCACATTAATGAATTCTCTATGCCAAATCCAATAGACAAGTCATTTGGCTTACAATTGAGTCGTTTTTCGCACTCTCTCCATCTTTTTTTCTAGAAGCCAAACAACACTTAAAGTCCCAAATGAGATTTCATCTCTCTCCACCTTTTTTTCTACATATGCCTCTCTCTCTCATCTCATTGGTTTCTATTTACTCTTCTGTATCTCAACAATCAAACATCATAAAAGAATTTATTTTAGTTCCATCAAATTGTTGTGTTAAACAATTTATGTGCAGGTTTATATTGCATTTTCTTTTCATTTTTTCATTTTATCTCACTTTCAGGTTTTAAACTTTTCTTTGTTGTTTAATTAATCTTTGTATAATAGATGATAAGCAAGAAGAAAAATCAAATAATAATGGAAGTCTTCTATTTTTATAATCCTTTTCAAAAACATCTTTTATACCATGTCATTTTCTTTGAGTAAGTCTTTATACTAATCTGGACTTTCAATGAAACATTGCATTTGATAGTAACTTATAAATTTTCAATTACAACATAAATAACATTGAACTTTGTTCCATTATTCATTTTTAAATCACTGCTTAGCACAAATTACATGATAAAATTATGTTAAGCTAAGAATATAATAAAAGTTAATTGATTTTTTTACAAGTTAAAAAACTAAAATCGAATAAATCTTCAATTCAAAACCATCAACAATAAATCTCTTAGACTATGTTGCCATCTTCAAAGTCCAAACTGCATGTAAAAAAATAATAAGTAAAAAATAGTTTTATAATATATACACAATTTTAAAAAATTCAATTTTTATAGACTTACATACCTTATTGTGATGTGGCTGAAGAATGATCCATCATGTCTCCTAAGTTGCCTTCAGACTCATGTTGCTTATTTTTTGAAAAAAGGGACGAATGACACTTGGTTGGGATAATGATGAATTTTTTCAATCATGACGTGGTTTTTTCCTTTTCTCAAGACAACCTTTTGGCCGTTTATTTCCTTCAAATTTATGTTATCTTTTCTTTTTTCCTTCAACTATTACTTCTTCTCCATCAACATAGACTATATTTGCAACATCTTGAGATTTTTTCACCTTAGTAGGTTGATCAATCAACACATTTCCCAAAAAAGACTTAAGTTCAACCAAAATCTGCTCAATAATGTCACATGTTGTTGGAGTAGATATATATTTAGAAATAGAACTAGCAAAATCATTTATATACCTCCAATATTTAATTGCATAGGCAAGTTCAAAATCTTCCTTTGTTGCATTTGCCAGAACTGATATTTTTCGTGCATCTTTCGTCCAATGAGGTAAGATGTACTTAATTGGCAAATGAGGAACAAAGCCAATACCTATGTGTTTCAATACCCAAATAATGTGACAACAAATAATACCAACAAACTCAAAATTTTTGCAAGTGCATGTGTAATGATGCGTCTCGCGAGTTACAGTGATGATAGGCAGTATTACAATCATATGACTCTCCACAAGTATGCAAGACATATACTTCAGAATCCTCAATCGGTTTATCAAGTCTAACCCAGTTAGATCTCATGACCTATTCATGAAAAACTTCAAACATGTTTGGTGTGTATACTTTTGATGCATGCTTACTGAGTGGATCTAAATATTTCTTACTTAACAACTCATTTTGCATTTGAAAATCAGACTCCAATTCATTATTCCTCAAAAAGTCAACAACCCTTTAAATTGCTTCAAAAATCGCCCCAAATCCATGTTAGACTTAAAGTAGGATCGCAACTTTGAATTAAAACTTTCACTCATTTGAGTTGTTCTCTTTCCTGCACAAAAGCTATCTTTGACAAATATTGGTGCCCACATATGTATTTTACTATATATCCTCTGTAACCATTCGTTCTCTTCAAGATTATAATAATCAATTATCTTGAACCAAACAGTATCAAAGTCTAAAATATCACTAGACCATAAAAGATGAGACCAATCTGACTCGAAATTATTTTTTCCAAATAATGGGCCAAGATTCTTCATTGCATTTTTATTCTTTTATAAGTGGTATCAAAAGATACGAAATCTCCAAATGCCAAATAATCATTTTGCATAACATGATCAGACCAAAAAATGTTCTCCATCATCCTAAATTCATCCAATTGGATTTTTAAAAAATATTTTGAGTCACTATCTTCACCTCCAAAGTAATTCAAAATTGCTTGTAATGTGTCAACACCTAGAGATTCACTTCTTCGACGTTGCATGTAATTTTTTAAATGTTTATAAGTAAATGTTAAATTCTCCTTACCTCCAACTTGAATAGACATCAACTCATGGGCTAATCTAGGTTGAATGCCTACGCCGTCCACATCATCACATAGTAATTGATGAAACTCATCAACTCGCCTTTGTGATTTAAGCAAATGCACTTTTGATGGTGTTATAAAAGGATGAACATGATGTGTATTCCAATTCCAAGCCCACCACTTTTCATTTGGTTGTCGTTGAATAGAAAATATAGCTTCGCATCCACATCTAGTAAGTGTCAGTTCTCTTTTCAAATCTGTATTTGTTTCTTTCTTATGCCCTTCCTTGCTACATACTCAGTTCCTAATCTTCCACTCCTTTGGGCCTGAATATACCTACCACCTTGTGTACAAATGCTAAGTCCAATTGTTCTTGCATACTCATTATACCACTCCTTTTTATGTTCCAAACTTAACCACTCTAAAGACCAAATACTACAAAATTCTCCATTGTCCGCTCTAAATAATTCATCTAAATTTTATGAAAAAAATAAAATAAGTAATTCATTAAAAAGATTAGAATAAATACAAAGTAGACAACATATTGATTTCAAACCTTCTAAGTTGTGGGTAGATTGAAATTTTCACAACTTTCTATTTGGATTTTCCTACATGAGTCGGCTCATGTTATCTAAAAAAAAAAAACATAATAACACTTTTAGCAATAATAAAAAGTTCGGAATTCTAAAAATTAACAATAATGAAATTGAAATTTGATTGATGCCATAATTAATATAATCTCCATAATTTAGGTTCGGATTTTCGTAGTTTGATAACAAAAAAAAAAGAAAAATCAAATAGTTCAGATTAAAAAAAAATTATTTAGCAAACTTTAAAATTAGGCATACCATAATTTATACATAAAAAAATCCGTTTTAGAAAACATTGAGTGTGATGAATTTTTCGATCAATGTATGATAAAATTTGATAGACAGAATAGTACAATGATCAATGTATGATCAAATTTTTGTCTTTACTAAATTTTTATTCACAAAAGGAAGCGTAGAAATAAAAAAATATTGAACAAAGAGAAGTGGACTTTGTATTTGGTGAGAAGATAAGAATTGAAAACATGTAAAGAAGCAAGGAAGTAGTCAAACTAAAAAAATAGGTAAAAATTTGAAACATACCTCCAAAGCCAAAAACTTCTGAACCAACAGTGTGTGTCAGAGAAATTACGGTATAGAAGATTATGAGATTAGGTTTTTTTAAGAATAAGAAGGACTGAATGTTGAAGAGTTATTTGGCTTCTAGGTTTGTGAAAAACGGCTCAGTTGTGAACCAAATGGCTTGTCTATTGGCTTAGCGAATTCATTAATGTGGTGGCAAAATCTCGGCCGTTAGATTGAAGTTAAAAAATAAAGACAAATCTGGACCATTAAAAGCATGGAAAAGAGATTAGAGTGAAAGGATGCTAGCCACCGCCGTTCTTAGGTTAGAGTAGTGTTGTAAGAACAACAATGAATTATGTACCAGTATTTAGTAAAGAAGTAATGAAATTTCTTAATGAATTATTTTGGAATGGTGTTATCTATATATTCATTATAGTGATGTCTAGCACAAACTGAAGGGACATGAGTTTGACTAAAATAAGTCAATGTTTTCATTCAATATAGCAGAAGAATTCATACGAGCCAAAACACAAAATGAACATTTCAGTCATCAGAGTTGTGTTGTACAAAATGCCATATTTCAGCTGCTGAAATGAAATATTTAGTAATCATTGTTGGCATTCATCTTATATGGCAACCCCCATTTCTTCATCAAAATCCTCTGGTGTTTGGTGTGTGGACTGGTCACCATTTGTCAATGTGTTTCCCTTGTAATATATGAAATTATCAAAGTCATCTAACATGCAATATGTATAAGAAAAATAAACACGACTTTAAAGCAATTCTCTAATTTACCTTATGAAAATGCTTGTTATGTCCTTTCTTGTGACAGATTGAGTATGTTATGCTTTCCTTTTTGGACAACTTAATTTGTTTAGGAGAAGGGATTGTAAATTCAGCTTCATAACCCATTGGAATTCTACAAACTTGTTGATTTGTAGGGCGTTTCTTTTTTACTCTGCTACTGCTTTAATTTCCTTAGCTTCTTTTCGAAGTTTGGTTGGCTTTCGACCACGTTTGGGCTTTGTAATCGGGGTGGGATGGGTTTTTGCAAACGATTAACACCTTCCTACAATTCTTGATTATTAGATGGATTAATGAAGTGAGAATAGACATTCATGCATGTCTCCCTCAAGTAGCACTTGTGAACATAATTTTTGTTGGGTTTCTCATACGAATAAACATCTAATGTGCGCAGCGAAATACAACAACATCACACAAGAAACATCCCAGAAACACTGTATGTAATCACAATTAATTAAAAGGGGCCGAACATGTTTACCTTTCGGCCTTGCTGAATTGGTTTCCACCTAAACAAGGTGTTGCCAAATTGGCTTTCTTTCCTCCTTCCTTTGTGCCGAATTGCAATTGACCTAGGAACTGCCAAAGGACGACTCCCCTCTGCTCTCTCTCACAAACAAGATTGATGGTTATGGCTATGTGTGCTAGCACTAAAAGACTCTCTTTCTTATGTAGTGAAATTTGGTTTTGGAAGAGCTAAAGAAAACATTTTTCTTTTCCTCCTTTTCTTTGTGATTGTCGAACCCTAAGTGAGCCAACCCCACTAGTGAGAATCAAATTCTCTCTTTTATATCTTAGGGTTTCGGCTAAGGAATGATAGAAAACCCTAGCCGAATTTGGAGTGTGCGAGAATCACATTCTCTTTCCTCCAAATTAAGGTTTCGACTAAGGAATGAGAAGAAGAGAAAATATGAGTGTCACTCAACCCTAACGCTAGCTTAATTTTTCCAAGCATAAGTGATAGAATCAAATCCTCCTATTTAGCTTTTAGGGTTTCGGCCAAGGAAGGGAGAAACCCTAGACAAAATCTTGTCTTCCTTTTCTTTCCTTTTTAAGTAATTAATTAAATCTTATTAATTAATCATTCTTCCTTATTATTTCCCCATAAGGCCGAATTCTTAATCCTCATCATGTGCTGAATTCCATATTTGGCCCATTTAATTATGTTTTAAATCATTAACATAAATTAATGGCTCGGTAAGAAAAACATTCTTAGCCCTAACCCAGATCTTTATTTTGTGTGATCCTGTAGGTTCATTCAATGTTGGCAATGGACCTAAGGTTAATTTAAAAACCATAAATCATAATTGATCTCTAGTAAGACATTATGATTACCCAGATTGAAATGAATGTCAATTGTATCAATATAACCTAATTACAACCTTATACAACCATTTGCTTCTCGATATCTGAATTAGCATAAGGCATGGAACGAGTCACCCTTATTTATGCTAAAACATTTTCTTGATCTATAAGTGATCCTGACTAAGCCAAACAAATGATAACACTTATCACTTTGTTTGGGTGTGGCCACACACTACTAAGTTTCACTAATGAAGTGGCCAATGATATATTCTCTCTCTTTGAGAGTGGCAATCCCTTCACTTCACTCATGTTTCTTAGAATGACTCATGGTATACCCAATCATACCCATACTTTTTATTCATTACAAATAACGTTAGGTGTATGTCAAAGTATACGAAAAATTACCCAAGAATCCATAGTGATTTTAGGTCGAGGGATTCAAGTATAAGCATTGTATGAGAAATACTTATGACCTTTCAACCATATAGTATTCTCATAAGTGGATCGATCCAAAACACTGTTCTCTAACATGTTCTATGTTCTCTGATTGATATCTCATATCCTATGACCAGTAAAACATGATCATCTCACATAGTACATACTAGTCTTGGTTTATTGTCTCTCTCATGGCAATAATCGACTTGGGACATTTAGAATATTATTGTTTTATACTTCAAGGTTTTACTATCCAAATCACATATTTGATAACTTAAGCAGAATAACTATTCATGGAGTTTTATCAAATTAAACATGCACAGGAATAATAATGAGATAAAACAATGCCTCATAATATTTATATATAAAATATAATCTAGATACAATGTATTGGGGTTAGGGCTTACACTAACAATCTTCCACTAGCACTAGTCCCAATCAGGCATAATCCTAACACCAAATGATCTAACATGACCTTTATGCCTTGGCCTAGCTAACTGTTTAGTTAGTGGATCTGCTTCATTGTTTTCTCTAGGAATCTTGCATATATTCACATCTCCTCTCTCGACGATCTCTCGAATGATATGAAATCTTCTGAGTATAAGTTTTGATTTCTGGTGTGATCGAGGCTCCTTAGCCTGTGCGATGGCCCCATTGTTATCACAATAGAGTTCAATTGGATCTAGGATTCTTGGAACAACTCCTAATCCAGTAATAAACTTTCTAATCCAAATAGCCTCCTTTGCAGCTTCTGAAGTTGCAATATACTCAGACTCTATAGTAGAATTGGCTACAGTGTCTCGCTTAGAGCTCTTCCAGCTTACAACACCTCCATTCAGACAAAACACATAACCAGATTGCGATTTTTAGTCCTCGACATCAGTTTGGAAGGCAACATTAGTGTAACCATTTACAACAAGCTCTTCCTCTCTGCCGTACATTAAGAAGAATCCTTTAGTCCTTCGTAAGTACTTAAGGATCCCTTTGACAACAGTCCAGTGTTTTTCACCTGGATCCTGTTGGAACCTACTTGTCATGCTTAGTGCATGCGCGACATTCAGCCTCGTACACAACATGGAATACATGATATAACCTATAGCCGAAGCATATGGAACTTTACTAATGTATTTCCTTTGTTCTCTTGTTGAAGGATCATCCTTCTTACTCAAAACACCTCATTGTGACAAGGTATATAACCTTTCTTGGAGTTAACCATACTGAACTGTTTCAATACTTTATTTTTGTACTTCTCTTGACTTAGTCCCAAGAGCCGTTGTGATCTATCTATATAGATCCTTATACCCATTATAGTTTTGGCTTAACCTAAGTCGTTTATAGAAAAACACTTCCCTAACCATTGCTTAACATTTAACAATGTTGGGATGTCATTTTCTATGAGTAGGATGTCGTTGACATATAAAATCAGAAACACTACAATGCTCCCACTATTCTTCTTGTACACACAAGGCTCATCTTCATTTTTTAGAAAACCAAACTATTTGACTGCCTCATCAAAGCGAAGATTCCAACTTTGGGATACTTGATTCAACCTATAAATGGATCTTTGAAGCTTGCAAACCTTATTAGGATTCTTAGGATCGACAAAACCCTCGGGTTGTTTCATGTAAACATCCTCGAGGAGGTTTCCATTAAGGAAAGCCATCTTGATATCCATTTTTTATATCTCATAGTCATAATATTCGGCTATGGCAAGTAGAATCCTAATGGATTTGTGCATGACTACTAGTGGAAAGGTTTCATCATAGTCAATACCATGAGTTTGTTTAAAACCTTTACCGACCAGTTTACCTTTAAAGGCACTATCGGCCTTTTGTTTGAAAATCCATTTGCACTCAATGATCTTAGCACCTTTAGGTGGATCAACCAAAATCCATATTTGGTTATCATACATTGATTGCATTTCAGATTCCATGGCTCCAAGGCACTTAGCTGAATTTTGACTTTCAATTGCCTCTCGGTAGGTAGTGGGCTCGTCTTGATCCACTAGCACTATGCTTTGATCTCCAGTTATGAGAAATCCATATCTCTCAGGCTCATGACGAATCCTACCGGACCTTCTTAGGCCTTGTGCAATGGGTTCGAGTTCCACAACTTCTTATGAATCCATTTTCATTTCCATACTATCCTGTATAGGAGTTTGTGGTTCTTGAAATTCTTCAAGTGGTACTTTACTCCCATTGTTTTTCTTGAAAATAAACTCTTTTTCAAGGAAAACAGCTTTTCAAGCAACAAACACTTTATTCTTGCTTGGGTTATAAAAGTAATAACTTTTAGTCTCTTTAGGATATCTCACAAACAAGCATTTATCAATTTTGGGTGCTAGCTTATCTGATGTTAATATCTTAACATGGGACTTGCAAACCCAAATCCTTAGAAAATACATATTGGGCTTCTTCCCAGTCCATATCTCATATGGTGTATTCTCAACTGCTTTAGTTGGATTTCTGTTTAGCAGAAATGCAGCAGTTTCACGGCGTAACCCTAAAAGGAAATTGGAAGATCAATTTGACTCATCATATATCAAATCATATCTAATAGAGTTTGATTTCTTCTTTCAGACACACCATTCCATTGAGGTGTTCCTAGAGGAGTGAGTTGTGAAATTATTCCACACTCCTTTAGATGTTGGTCAAACTCTTGACTTAAGTATTCGCCACCACGATCTGATTGAATGGCTTTTATACCTTTGCCAAGTTGGTTTTTCACTTCATTTTTGAACTCTTTGAACTTTTCAAAGGTCTCGTATTTATGTCTCATTAGATAGACATAGCCATATGTACTGAAATAATCCGTGAATGTAATGAAATAGCTATAACCACCTCTAGTTGATGTGATTAGTGGTCCACATACATCGGTATGTATCAGGCCCAATACATCACTTGCCCTTTCACTTTGTTTGTTAAAGGGACTTTTAGTCATCTTGTCACGTAAATAAGATTCACATGTCTCATAAGATTCGAAATCGAATGAGCCATTAATTCCATCTTTATGGAGTCTTGAGATGCGTTTCTCATTTATAGGTCCTAAACAACAATGTTAGAAGTATGTTGGATTTAATTCATTTGATTTAACCCGTTTAGTATCAATGTTATAAATGGGTTGTGGTCATCCAAGTCTAGAATATAAAGTCTATTACTAAGCAAAGCATTGCCATAGAAAATGTCCTCATGATGAATTGAAATAACATTATTATTAATAATGAAAGTGAATCCATCCAAATCCAAACAAGAAACCAAACAAACAAACCTATTCTACTCACAAGCTTTACAACCAAAGCTTGTTTACACAATGATTAATAGAACAACAATGATCTTCTCACACCAACTCTCAAAGAAAATAGCAATACAAAAGCTAGATGTGGTGTAAAAACTTGAAAACACTTAAAGAGAGAAAGTCAAGAATGAAATTTGCAAAGCTTGGGCACACTCTCAATATGTTCTCTTACTTTCTTTGAAGTGTGTATCTTTATTTATAGGTAGGTTCCAAAAATTATTCGTTATGAGACTTGAAAGAGCCGTTAAGAAACGAGAAAGATATTCTGATTTGACATCAGCTGATACAACATGCATTGTAACCCATGCAACGTGCATTGTAGATGTTCCTTTGACGTACAATGTGACTTGCTTCCTTTCAAAGTGTCTTCCATCCAACTCTGATGCTTCGGCCTCAAATGTTGCACAATGTAATGTATCTTGTATGTATGCAACATGATTTGTGTCTCTATCCATAATGCTCACTTGGAAATTTTCTCCGTGCAACGTGACTTGTGTCTATTTGCAACGTGCGTTGATCATGGCTTAATGTACGCTGCATATGTCACTTGATTATACAACGTGCGTTGTTGATCTCCAAAGATCTGTCATTTGATTCTTTTATGTGATTACGTCAGGTGTCAGAGAATATTCAAATTTCAATCCCGAAGCGCTGACTTGTTAGAAGCTGACATCACCTGATACAACATGACTTGTATCCGTGTGCAACGTGCGTTGAGGAAAGTTTTCAAAGGTGACTCCTTTACTCACAACGTGACTTGAAACATAGTGTAACGTTGATTTCCATTGCTCTCAAGTCTACTTCAAGTCTAATGCTCATTCTCATCAATGTGACTTGTATTGTCTGCAACGTGACTTGTACACAAGTGCATTTCATGCCGAGAGCACTTCATTCACATAACATGACTTGTATGCTCTGCAATGTGACTTGTAGATAAGTGCAACTCATGCCGAGAACACCTCATTCTCGTAACGTGACTTGAGCTTCATGCAACGCGACTTGTAGTTTTCATATGCTTACCGCCTCCTTAGTTCAACTCAATAACGCAACTTGTATCTTGTGTTGCACGACTTGTACCTCAACTGGAAAACCCAGAATTCCTTTGATATGATCAACATAATTTGTATCATGTGGAACGTATGTTGATCATGCTGCAATGTGCTTATGATTGGCTGCAGCGTGCATTGCTTAACGTTTCCGCATGTTTTGTTACAATCATCAAAACTGAGAGTCAACATTCTCCCCCTTTTGATGATGACAAAATCTGGACAGAGTTTTCACTCCCCCTCAATTAATGCACCTGTTTTAAACTTAAATATACTGCAAAATGAAAATTTGATTAAGGTTTTTAAGCCTTGTCACAATGGTTAAGTCAAACATAAAAGTTCATTTATAAAAGATCAAGTCATACAAATTAAAAACTCGCGCAATTTTATACAAACTCTTAGCCACTATTTCTCCCCCTTTTTGTCAACATTAAAAAGGCATAGATAACAAAGATTAAAATAATATAACATAAGAGACAAAATGGCTACAAAACACTGAATTTTAATTAATAAAAGTCATAGATAACAGAGTTGCAAACATCAAAGACAAAGATAAATACAAAATGCAAGTGTAGGGTTTTGATGTTCATTATCAGAGGTTTAACACAACGGAAGAAAATAATTTTTCATCAAAAACCAGCAAAGATACACTCAAAAAAAATGACAATCAAAACATAATAACAAGGAACAATAAATGTGCATAATTTATACATTCTCCTTTGAGCTATGTGTACCGAATTTTAAACACCAATAGAGCCCTTACCAAAACAAAGTTAAGGTACTTTTCCCCTCACCTTGATGCCAAATAAAAGGACTATGAATTGCTACTCCTCTCTACATTCACACACACTCAAGAACTATATGGTAAAGGGGATGTGCTAGCAACAACAAAATATGTCCAAAGAACACGTAGGGCATTCGACTTTGGTTCTAAGCAAAGAGAATCATGTATCTTTATTTAAGCTATAACCAGAGGTTGTTATGAAGGCTTAGAAGGAAAGAATAAAAGGTTTTGCTTCTGTTTTCCTTCCTCAAATTCGGCTGGACCTAGAAGAGAAGAGAAGAGAGTTGTGTGTTGGAAGAAGTGTTACAGGTTTTTTTTTTAAGTTGGCTGCCGAAATTATACATAAATAAAACCCTAAAGTGCTCCTATATATTCAGTGTTTTTAGGCACTTAAAATACCACAATATATGCTGGAATTCATCACAAAAAACCTGCCACATATCATGCAAATGTAGTGTCCTAGTTTGACCAAACTAGCTTAGGTTTTAAGAGTCCTTTTCTAACACAACCTCTTCCCTTCTTTTTCTTCTCTTAATTTCTGATAATTAAGTCCATGTCCAGGCCGAAATCCACATCCAATGTGGGCCTCCCATGTGGGCCTCATATGACCCAAAATTATTTTATCCAATAAAATAAATGCCCCGGTAAAAAGACAAATTTACCCTTAACCTAGTTTTCGATCGTGTGCGATCCTGTATGTCTATTCAATGTTGGCAATGGGCCCATAAATCATAGGTGGTCTCTAGCAAGACACTAAGATTACCCAAAATGAATAGATGTTAATTGGCATTAACAAGACCTGATGCAACCTTATACGACCTTTTGCCTCTCGATATCCTGATTAGCATAAGGCATTGACCTAGTCATCCTTATTTATTGCTGAATCATTTTCTTGACTATCTGGTAAGATTGATTATGTCAAATAAATAATTTCTCTTATCATTTCATTTGGGCGTGGCCACACACTACTCAATCTCTACCAATCAAGTGGCCGGTGATATCTTCTCTCTTTACGAAAGGGGCAATCCTATCACTTCACTCATGTTTCTTTACGAAACTCTTCGCATACCTAATCATACCCATACTTGTCAACCAGTTACGGCCACGTTAGACGTATGTCAAATTATACGACAAGTCACCAAAAACCCCATAGTGATTTTAGGTCTGATGATTCCAATATAAGCATTGCAAGAGAATGACTTGCCATAATGCAATATTCTCATTACCGGATCGAATACAGATACCTTTTTCCAAAATTTGTATCTATGAACTCTGATAGATATTCCCTATCCATGACCCGTAGAACATGATCATCGCACAGATCTCATACTAGTCTTAGTTTATTTCCACTCCTGTGGTTATAATCGACTAGGGATGTTTATAATGAAATTCTTTATCACTTTCAGGTTCTACTATCAAGGTCCTTAACCTTCATAACTCAAGTGCTGAATATTCATTCATGGATGTTTTATCAACCATATATGCACAGATAATAAATAAATGATTAAACTAATGCCTCATATTTTTATTTCCAAAATAAAAGGTACATATACAATGAATTGGGGCTAGGGCTTACACTAACAATCTCCCACTAGCACTAGTCCCAATCATACATAATCCAAAGACCAAAAGACCTTAAATGAGAATCATTTCTATCTCTAGGTAACTATTTGGTCAAATGGTCCGCCACATTGTCTTCACCCGCAACCTTGCTCAGCTTCACATCTCCTATATCGATGATCTCTCGAATGAGATGGAATCTTCTGAGTATGTGTTTGGATCGCTAGTATGACCTGCGCTCCTTAGCCTGTGCGATGGCCCCATTGTTGTCACAGAACAACTCTATGGGATCTAGGATGCTTGAGAGGACTCCCACTAACCTTCTTGTACTCAGATTCTGTGGTATAATCGACAACGGTGTTCTGTTTTGAGCTCTTCCAGCTAACAATACTTCCATTCAAACAAAACACATATCCATATTGCGATCTTGAGTCGTCGTCATTGGTCTGGAAAGCAGCATCAGTGTATCCACTTACACTTAGCTCTTCCTGACCTCCATACACTAGAAACAATCCTTTAGTCCTTGTAAAGTACTTAAGGATTCCCTTGACAGCAGACCAATGTTTCTCGCCTAGATCCTGTTGGAACCTGATTATCACATTTAGTGCATGTGCAACATCCAGCCTAGTGCACAACATAGCGTACATGATAGATCCTACAGCCGAAGCATATAGGATTCTACTCATGTACTCCTTTTGTTATCTAGAGGATGGACAATCCTT
>CAODLS010122502.1:0-19896 GCA_948243855.1 Flueggea neowawraea | reverse complement strand
ATAGCAAGGTCTGCACACAGGGAAAGCACATTCATTGCAAGCAACAAATGGCTCCCCATCTACTGTGATTTCAATCTCATCGCCACATATTTGACACACTTGCCCACTCAATTCTTGCACAGACTTGATCTGTTCAAAACCAAAAAACACAAAATGAGAACTATCTTAACTCATCAGGGGACATAACAACTTACATTAATTATAAATGCACCAAAAGAACTGAAAAATACTATTAAAAAAAACAACGGTGTCAAGTTTTAACTTTCTCAGTGAAATTATACCACAAAATCCATGCACAATTGTATTAGACTTTATTCATAGCTATTCATTTTCTTTCTGCATTTCCAATCTTCACGATTAAACCCAAAACCACCATTTTATCAAAATAAGACTCAAAACCCATTGTTTTGATTGAATTCAACAAACAAGAAGTATTTACATCTCAGGATCAGAAAAAACATCAACTCCACTTCAGTCTATCATATCCAATAATCCAATTAATACGCCTGCTCTCAAATACGAACTTCTTATCAAATCTGAACTTCTCGAACCCACAATTACCCATCTGCAAGCTGCAGTTCACACTTATGCATAACTACCAATGAATTACACAGACAAACCATTTCCCAGTCGCAGTCCACTCTCATCTTCCCTCATAAACTTTACAGCAACATTAATGCCAGTGGATCTAGAAACAACAGACTGACAACAGAATTCTAGACCAAAAGTTCAAAAATCCATGAAAAACCCCACAGCATTTCGACAATTACCGAAAATGGCTTCTAAAATTCCTAAAAGGCTGGGATTCGTCACAAACTACATCCGACATTAACTCGGCATCAGAACAAAAACCCATACATGCAAATGTATACTCCACCGACACTAATTTTATCACAATTAAACTCACTTCACGGTCAAGAACTAAAAGCAGGTGTGAATTGAAAGTGAAAAAAGCGACACCGACACTCAAGATCTTAACATAACACAGAAGAAATCAGAAATCTAGAAGATCCAAAACAAGAAGCAGCACAATTCATAAAAAAACAAAACAGAAAAAGACCCAAAACTTCTTAACATTTGTAAGAGAGAGACGAGATCAGAAATGTAGGGTTTAAAAGACATACTCTTGCACTCTCATCGGCATTAATGAGAACAAACTCATTCCTGTTGTGAGAGCCAGCAATAAGTCTACCTCCAGTGTTCATGACTCAGTAGATCTAAAGCTCCCACCTCTATTTATCAAATCAAACAAAAACCCAACTCACAACTCAGTGCACCTATTACACTGAGCCAGCTAACTCGCTCAACAAAGACTCCACCTTTGCAACAAACCCACATCAGAGAAGCTCTCAGCTTTGAGTTTTGGTTATTGCTTCTTATTGTTGCTGTTGATTATTAGAGAAAAAAGATTATAGTAATGAAATGTGTAAATTTTTCTTTCTCTCACCACATAAAAAAAGCAGAATAATATTTAAAATTAAAAAAATGGTGGACCCATAATTTGATGGTGGCCCTGGCGACGCCGCGACGGTGTCTCTGGCTCCACCCACCGTAGTTGTCGCCTGCTGCCAGCAGTAAATACTCCAATTAGTTTTTTCTCTCTCTAAAAGAAACTAAAATCAAGCAGAAAATGGAGATTTGACAAAATGGGTTTTGTCTCTGTTTGTTTGATTTAAGGATCTATTAGGTACATGTTTTTGTACTGTGGGTACGTTAATGATCGTGTTTGTTGAGGGGATGATAATTTCTAAGTTAATTATACGATTATAGCGAGGATGTTACATTTACAATATGGTATTAGTACATTACATATTTAATATATTATAATTTTTAAAAAATAAGTTAATTTTTAAGTAATTTTTATTTATTAAAATTAAATATTTTATATATAAAATTACGATACAATACTAATAATACAGATTTTATTCATGTTGCTTTTATATATGTCAGTGATATAACATAATTTAAGACACGTGTAACACGAAATGAACGTATTTGGATAATGTTTCATTCCGGGGTGGGAAGAGTAAATTTTGTAAAAGAGAAAACGCGTAAGTACAACTGGTGGATTCTTAAATTTCGATTTTGGCTGTTTGTTTTCTGTTTTTGTGCCTTCTTTTTTCTTTTTTGGTCTTCTATCGTTTTAGCTTTGACTTGCTACTGTCGTATACGGCGATAAATGAGCCGAATTATTCACGAATTATTCGATGTTTAGTTTGATAAAAATTCATTGATGACTCAGTTTGTTAATAAATAAATCGACTTTGAACAAGATTTTAAACTTGAATTAATAAACGAACCGAACTTGAATATTTAAAAGATCGGCTCGAAAAGTTCGCGAACAAGTTCGGTTGTAAATTCGTTTATATATATATACATGTGTGTATATATATATATAAATGTATGTGAGTTTACATATGTTTTAAACTAAATTATGAAAAAAAAAACTTATGTTTAAGATATTATTTAATATTTGAACTACATCAACAAAAGTGTAAACTTGTACTAATCAATTATGCCTATAAAAGTATAAGTATGATCACATAATATCTAATATTATGTTAAATTTGTGAAACAAATTGAAATTTATAATAGTTTTTTATTCAACTACATGTTCAACATGATTTTATTGAATAACTTTAAATTTAAATATATTATTTTTAAAATTTTTGTCCAATTTGAATTTGAAATCTAATTTATAATTTTATTTGAGTTTTTGTTGAGTCGAGCTCGAAAAGCTCGCGAACAAGCTCGTAAGCTCACAAGCCTCGTAACGAACAGAATTTGAACAATATTTTGAGCTCAAGGAAGATCTCGAGCTCGAAAAATTTTAATCGAGTCGAGCTTGAACACTTCGAAACTCGACTCGACTCGATTACACTCCTATTGTCGTGTGTATTATTGAAGTCAGAAGAGGGGCATTTATGGGCAGAGATTTTTTAGATCTGGGGTTCGGGTTGGATCCAACATGGATCTTGTTTTTAAAAATTTTTTATTGCAAATAACTTATAAAAATAATTTTATTGCAAAATGGGTTTTTTTATTTAAATGGGTTATACAATTTACTTGGCCAATTGTCGGCAGAGAGGATTTACTAGAGTTTTGGCATCAACTATTACAAGTATCTCTACTATTACTGTATTTAGCCATAGCTAATTGGCCCAAAAAGAAAACAACAATTGGGCATAGAACACGTCGATGTCACTTTTATAAGATTTAGCCCCATTTAGTTGAAGATGTTCTTGGACAATTTATTGCCACTTTGTCTCTCCACAAATTCACTATCACAAAAAAAAAGGAGTTGCATTTAGTTTTGATATCTTTCAAAGTTTCTAGTGAATCAATTTGAGAACGAAATTTAGAATCCACAATTTTTTTTATAAAACAAAAGCAAAAAAAAACATCTATGAATATTTGTATTCATGCTAAAATTAAATATTTAAGTTGTTAATGTTAGACATTTTTTACACAAAACGAGAAGAGATGATGATCAATCATAATTAACTCTCGTTGAAAGTAACTATGTGAACTCTCTTCTACTTTAAAATGTTCGTCATCGTAGTTTCTAGAATATAGCGGAGACTCGATCACACGCATTCAAATTTGATTCTACGAAGAAACACCTCCTGCTAGACTTCAAATTTGTGTCTCACACATGATTGTGTGAAAACACATCTTAAATACTAAGGGGCTGCTTAGTTGATAAAAAAAATAATTAACAAACAGAAATAGAAAACAAAAAATAAAAAACTATTTTCGAAATTAAACATAGCCTAATTACCTCCCGCAATCATTAATGTTAGAGGAGTTACAGTTAGATAATTATAAGTGTATGGTGACATTTTGAGGTGTCCTAACAAAAGTTTGGACTTTTCCAATTAGCCCATTAAAATAATTGAATGTGATACATATGGTTAAAGTATATAAATTAAAGGTAGACAACTCATCAATGCCATTATTAGATTATTAAAATTTAGAGGACAACAATGAAACAGATGCTTATTTTTAGTCTCAACCCTTATATTTTCTATTAATTAATATATGCGTTTGGTTTGTTGATGAGGAATTGTAACAGCTAATTGATTTAACATATCCTTATTCCTCATTCATAATTTTTTTATTTTTTGTTCAATTTCAAATAATATCACATAAAACAGAAGCAACATTTTTAATTATTTGATTGTTTTGATTCGAAAAAATCTCAACTAACAACAACAAAATTGACATTACGACTCCAAAATCTTTTAATTTTTAATACTAAAACCATTCATTTTTATAACAACGAAATTTTTAATATTAATAACTCTTAATATAAAATAATTTTATTTATTTCTTTTAAAAATTAAATAAACAAAATTTTCAATACTAAAATTAACTTTAATACTAATGAAAATTAAACTCATCGATAAAAATTTATCAGTTTGACCAAATAAAATCCTAAATATATAGGACACTACTCTTAAAATATATATATATTAAAAAATTATAATTTAAAATATTAAAATTAGAAAAAAAAATTAAAAAAAGCACCAAGTAGGCAATTACATCATGTCTTTCTGAACTTTTCTCTTTCCACTCTCACTGTCTATTATTTTATTGCAGTGGGAAGGGTTTTGTCCTTCTTGGCCACATGTGCAAGAAGAGTGTCGGTGGACTTAACATACACACAAGTACAAATTAACATTTTCCTTTTTTATACTTTATTTTATATCTTCTCCTATAAAGAGGAAGAAGACTTAGCTTTCACATAATAATTATAATTTTTACTTTTGATTTTGATTTGATTTGATGATTTTAATGATTAGCCCAAAGAGTAACCCACTTGTGTTGTGAGTTACATAAATTTTTATCTCACTTTGATTTCAAAAAAAATGTATCTCACCTTTTGGAGGTCTAACCATAAAATAAAGAGAAATACAGATTTTTAATTCTTTTGCATGGAGTGCTTGGTGAGACAATCGGTCAATTATAATTGTGCTTAGGTATGGCAACCTTGAATGATTTGTTATCTCCGGACACGTGGTTTTATGCTATAGGCTCTTTGGAGCGTATTCATTTCTTTAGGAATCTTTCATTCTAGCTCTTCTCATTTTCCACACAACGTGAATTGAAAGGGGAAATTGCATTATGGTGCATGTGAAATGCTGCATACTAGAAACAATTTCCTATATTGTTTTAAAAAGTCATAACTCTTATTATGTTTTTAATCCACTAAAGATGGTGTTGAAAAATGTGGTCTGCTCATAACGGGTGAACTGAATTCGGTCGGTCGAAGTGTGAACTGAGACCAATTGGAAATCCCAATTGAGGAGAATCAAACTTGGCTAGTCAATGTGTGAACCAGGAGGTGAACTAGTACGTGAACTAGTACGTGAACTGAGGTCAATTGACAAGTCCAATTGAGTTAGGGATGAAATGGGCTAGTTAGGCCCATTAGGCCCGTAGGCCCATTAAAAGCTTATATAAGGAGCTTTGCTCCTTCCTCTCATTCAACACCAACACACACACAAAGAGAGAGAGAGAGCTCTCAATCGGGAGAGGGAGAAGTTCAGCCTCCTGTCTCGAGTTCTGCACAGATCACGTGTGGCATCTATACTGCGAAACAGCTGAGCACTCCCGTTGACATTTCAACTGTGGTTTGCTCGCAAGACTAACATAGAACTGGTTCTGCTCCGCTGCAAGCTCCACTGGAATCGAGGTTAATAAGTCAAACCTATTTATTATACTGTTTATTAGTTAAATTGGTATAAAATTCCTTCATATGGTTTTGTAAATAGTATATTAAAAAAATATAGTGTTAGTTAGACATTATAATTCTCTTTTTTTATCAAACAGATGATCCATTAAAGATTAAAACAAAAGTACAAAACAAGTTCTAACTATAGAATAAAATAGCATATAGCCGAGCCTCCCAGGCATAGACCTCTGTAGTTAAACGTTAAGCAGTAAAGAAACGAAGCTGCAAAGACAATAGCAGAAAGTCAAAAAGCATATACAGAGAACAAACGTAGAGAAATATGATTTGAAAAGCTACACCATAGGAAATCAAACTGAACTAATCTTTTCGGGTGTCGATGTTGGGGGTTCAGATTTGGCAATGGACGACACTTTCTCAGTGGTGACAACGGTGACAGCGGCTTAAAGGATCTACTGTGCCTTTGAATTTCGGGTGTCTTTGCTTTTTGTTGTGTTGCAGCTTGAATTTCGACTTTTTAGTGGCTCGATGTGCACGGTGTGCTACTATTTGTTGTGATCCAATGTTCAAATTTGGGACTTCCGAATATGGGTCTTTATTTGCTTTTTCGCGTTGGCAACAGAGGCATACGCCTTCTTCTGTGGACTTCTTTTCGTGGTTAAACTTCCTGCTTTTGGCATTAGTTTTGTTCGCTTTCAATGTGCGAAGTATGTTGATTTATAGTGTTTGGTTGCCTCGTCATTTGGGGTCTTAATCCTCCAATTTATGATGTTGTTCGTTGTTGTAGGGTTGCTCCTTGTAATAACGATATTTTGCATTGAATACAATTTCTCATTCCGACCAAAACAAATTGAACTAACCTAATCAATATAGGGCAACTTACAAAAGCAGACCAGCTTGAAATCTAATTACAGTACCCTAACATTTTACTTTTACTTCGTACAGAGTTTTTTATCTTTCCGTACAGAAACCGTCTTTTGTCGTATGAAAACTAAAAAAAAAAATCTTTTTTTATATTTTTTCATAAATTAAAAAACCTTAAATAAGCCAACTGGGATTTTTTGTAAATTCTTAATTTTTTGGTCCTTTTATAATTTTTATGTAGTCGTACTATGATGCCTTTGTTTCTATCTAGAGTTGAATAAAACAGAGTATCCAGTAAAAAAACCTACTAGTTTTTAAGAGCCACTAACTTAATACAACTCTCCCCTCTATATACTCAGCCTTTATTTTTTGATTCTTGAAAAACAAAGTAGTTCGTGATTGGAATGGAGAGAGGAAGGCAGAGAATAAGAGGGAGGACAGACGAAGAGGAAGTGAGGAGATGAGAGAGAAGCAGATATGGAGGTAAAGATATAAGTTTGAGAGGGAGGAGATGAATGAGAGGGAAGACAAAAGGAGAGGAGGTTTATCACGACCCAAAATAGGGTCGTGACCGGCGTACGAGGTGAACCGTCTAAGCGAGTCCGATCCATCTGATACAAGCCTTAGAGTTAACTCGGTGTCGAGCTTCTAACAAAACAGATAATTTAGGGCCCGAAGAATAGGGCACTCTCTGCTGACAAGGGTGTTTCACTAAACATGAAGTATCAGATGACTATTGTCAATAAATCATGAAAAACAAATTTTAAAAACGAAACAAGAAAAACAAAAATGGGTTAGAACCTAATGAGAGATAACACTTCAGGCTTAACGTAATAATTCATTGTATACTTAACGTAAAATATTTTTAGAAAATACCACACACAGGTATTCATTGTATACTTTTAGTATACATTTGTATTTCTTACACATAATAATTCAGAAATTCCTTTTTAAATCCTTTGCAACAAAACATATTACATACAATCATACAGATTGAATAAAATGGATAGATAAAATATTTATTACATTATCTTCAAAAATAATTTCTAAGAACTAAATTCAAATATTTGTTGAAAACAAATTTTAACAAATAGAGTTACTAAAACTCTAAAACATATAATGTTAAAATTTTCAGAAAACATTTACCAAAATGTTTACATTCAGAACAAACAACATACAAACAAATAGAATTTTAATATCAGGAATATATATATATATATATATATATATTATGATCAATTAATGGGACTAGTTATAGTAGTGGTTGTGCCACTAGATAACATGATTCTTAACAAGTACAGACTCAAGAGTGAATGTGTCACCAACTAACATAAGTAGCATTGCCACTAGTACATGTGTTTGTACTAGACACACGGTTACCAAATAATCCTGGTAATTAAGGGCATTCTTTGAACATTGGTATACCAAAAGCTACGTACCTTGTAGCTGAGGTGTCTCATATATATGTGTGTGTGTGTGTGCAAATATCTATAACAGTCAAATAGGCATACTAGAGTATGAAATTAGAAAACTGATATACAATAGTTTCATAAATACAAAAAATATCTTAAAACAAAACATAATGTTTATTATAATAAATATAATAAACATCAAATAGATTATTTATTTCAAAAACATAATACTTATTACAGAAAGTATATTACAATTCAGAACATAATATTTATTATGAAATTCATAATAAATATCAAATCATAATTTTTTTTTCATAAACATACTCAAATTTCTAAAACAGGTTTTCCATAACAAAGATCTTACAAAAATCCAGACTTTAGGATTTTCTATCTTTTAATTTAACCGATTTATATACAGAAATCAAATATGTCAAAAACATACAGAATTCAGAAGAAACAACTTATGTTTCTGAAGTTATCATCACACTCACATGGACGCTGAGCTAATGATTCAAGTCAGAGTCCACCGGTGAATGACTAGTTACCTTGGAATTTGAGAAAAACTGAAACACAAACGATTCACATCAGACTCAGATATGGTAATTGTGGCAATACATAATATGTATGAATGTAGATGCAGACTCAAACTTATGAAAATGTCAGAAGACCTATTTCAATCAAAGATCTAATGCTCTCATCTCGAGAATCGAATATCTCATAAAATTACAGATTAGCCCCCCAACTTTTGCAAAATTATATTTTAGTTCTCAAACTTCTCAGAATTTACAATTCAATCCACAAAGTATATAATTATCAAATTAGTCCTCAAAATAACAGAAATATCGATATTAATCCTCCATATACTCAAAGGATGAAAAAGTACACTTTTAGTCCCTTAGGCAAGTGGCTTACTCGAATAATGAAATGTCTTACTCGAGTAACCAGACAACCATTGTCGCGACCCACGGCCGGCCCATGACTGGCGTACGAGGCGAACCGTCTAAGGGAGCTCAGCCCATCTCGTACAAGCCTCAAAGATACAAACTTAAACATAATGCTACCCAAAACATTTATTAAACAATTTAATAAACATGTTAAACAAAACATTCTTTTTATTTTTAAAATGAAATACATAAATATCAAAGAAAATATTTGTAATGATGTAAATAAAACGTGGTTATCATATATATATTCAAATACAAACATAACTCATATATACCCGGTGTGGAGCATCTAACAAAGTTTAAATACCAAGACCCGAACAAAAAGGGCACAACAAACCAAGGACACCTCACTGGTATCAAACATGTGAAACGGTTGCCGAATAGAATCAATATATATAATATCAGTATGCCTGTGAATAAAATCAACAATAGATGGAGAAATAATAGAGGGTCAAACCCAGTGAGGAATAACACTTCATACCTCCTTATACGTGCCTCATAAAGACTGTTTTGAAAATAGTTTAAAGATATCACATGCAGATATAATATCAGTATATGTATATACACGCTATATTCATATATAGGCTTTCAAAACTCATTTCACAAATGGGTTCTCATACAAAGCAATCATAAACACAGAGACGTGTAAAACAATTTTCATTTTCAGAGTCAAAATACATATACAAATATAGGACCAAAGTTGAATGCGTGCACGTGGCACTAATAACAGAGTATGTGGGCTCTGCCACAATCAATAACAAATCATGTATAAGGTCAGGACACATGGCTACCGACAACCCTGGTAGCTAGACCAATAACAAATCATGTATCAGACCAGGACACATGGCTACCAACATCCCTGATAGCTGGGATTTTTCAAAGCATTGGTATACCAAAGGTCACGTTTTACCCCGTAACAGTAGGTGTCTCATATCAAAAAACAAAGCATACTAATATATAATATCAAAGTAAAGTATGCGTAGAAGCATCAAAATCATAAAGGATATATATAATACATATATATCATTTTCAAAACAGAGTCCTAATTAATACTTATAATCAGTTTATCATTAGTCAATCTTTAGATTAGTTCATTTTCAAAGTATGTGTTATTCACAATAGAAAACATATACAGTTCGAGACACTGTTTATGTGTCTGAAATTACTATTCACTCACCTAGAAATCCAAGTGCAATATCCGATCAAGCCCCACTCGTCGATGGCTGATCTCGCGGCCAAAACAGGAAGTTGAACCAATGAATATATATCAACAGATATATCAAAGGCAAATTAGAATGCAGTACTGTGGCAATACCAAATGCATGATATGCAAATGCGGACTCTTGAAAGATCCCAAATAATCCATATCGAATGATAATCTATCACTCTGGATAAAAAATACAGATTATACGTAAAATTACAGTTTGGTCCTCAACCAATGTTGTCACGACCAATTGCGAGCCTGTGACTGGCGTACGAGGTGAACTGTCTGTGGGAGCTCAGATCATCTCGCACAAGTCTCAGAGATCAGAACATTTTACCCAAACGATTCAGATTATAAAACATTTATTAAAACATTTAATAATCGAAAACATAGTAAATCAAATATATATAAATAAAATATATATCAAAAGTAATAATGCGGAAGACAGTGGAAGTCTCAAAACAAAAGCCAAAGTGGCAGCCCAGTAACCCAACTACATTCCGATACGGAGCTCTACAAAATAAAAGACGAGCCCAGACAAATGGGCACCACTAACCAAAAGATGCCTCACTAGAGTCTGGATGCTGACAGTTGCCGAAGCCAAAATTTGTGAACCTGCTCAATAAGAATCACGTAAACAGAGAAACAAAAGGGGTCAGGGCCCAGTGAGAAATAACACTCCAAATCGCCGCATATGTGCATCACAAAGAATGTTTTAAAACAGTTTAAAACTACACATGCAGATATAGTTCAACAAACATATATATATATATACATGCTATACATATGTAATAGCTTTTCAAAAAAATCCTTTCGCAAAATGGTTCGCATACAGAGCAAGCATAAACACAGAGGCAAATAAAACGATTTTCTTTTTCAAAGTCAAAATACATATACAAATATATGGGGCCAAAGCAGAAGGCGTGTACGTGGCACTAATATCAAAATATGTGGACTCTGCCACAATCCATATCAAATAATGTGCCAGATCAGGACACATGGCTATCAACAACCTTGATAGCTGGGTTTTATCAAAGTGTTGGTATACCAAAGGTCACGTTTTTTCCCGTAACAGTAGGTGTCCCATATTAGAAAACAAAAGCGTACTAATATATAATATCAAAACAGAGTATGCGTATAAGCATCAAAATCAGAGGAGAGATATATAGTACATATATATCAATTTCAAAGCAAAGTCCTGATTAATACAAATAATCAGTTTACCATTAGTCAATCCTTGGATTATTCAAATTTCAGAATGTGTTATACATAATAGAAAACATATATAGTCTGAGACACAACATATGTGCCTGAAGTTGCTATTCACTCACTTGGAAGTCCAAGTGCAAACACCCGTCAGGCTCCACTCGACGATGGCTGGTCTTTCGGGCACGAACAGGAAGCTGAACAAAGCAAACATATTTTGTTAGATATATTATAAGCAAACTCAAATACGGTACTGTGGCGATACCAAATGCATGAAGTGTAAATGCAGATGCAGACTTTTGAAAGATCCCAAATGATCCATATCGAATGATACTCTATCATTCTGGATCCAAAATACAGAATCTACGTAAAATTACAGTTTGGTCCTCGACCAATGCAAAATTATGTTTTAGTCATTGAGACTTGATAAATTACAAAATAATCCTCTGACTATACTAGGATAACTAACTAACTTTTTCAAATAATCAGAATCCCCAAACGAGTCCCCGAACTCTCAGAAATCGACAAAATACAAAATTATAAAATGAGTCTCAAAATACCCATCTTACTGGAGTAACAACTTGGCTTACTCGAGTAAGACACCCTTCATCTTACTCGAGTAAGCCATTCATGGTCACTCAAGTGAGAGGAGGATGGTCACTCGAGTATGACAACCCTCCTTTCACTCGAGTAAGCCACACCGGTCACTCGAGTGAGACGAACCTGCTCTTACTCGAGTAAGCAAGGACCTTACTCGAGTAAGACATGATCAAGACGAACCCAGAAATCATGCAACATGATTTAACCGATCAAAATTGATACTAAACACTCACATTGACTCTAAACAAAGTCTTGAACACGAATCTATGGTCAAAACCACCAAACCAACTCGGAATCACTCTAGATCGACCAAAAACGAAGCTAACCCTAACTCAACAAATGCCTCATCAAATAATATGATTCAAAGCTTAAATCATGTTCCCTTGTCGAGGTTGAAGCACATGTTGCATGCTTAATTTTCACACTTCTGATGTTTTTCTAACTTAGAAACATTAAACCCCATCGCTCCCGAAACCCGAAAACCTAAGTGGAATAGTATAGGACATTAAACATAACCCCTCAAAGGATGCCTATTGGACGACATCCTCAACCATGGCCACAAAATAATATATTTAGTATTCGTATTTACATGTGATGAATATGCAAAACATTAATGAAATTCACATTAATAAAAAAAAATAGAAATAGCATTGCTACAAGTGGCATGCCCTTAGTTATTTAATGAATTGGGTAATACCAAATATTCTTTTTTGAAAAACAATTAATTGAAGCCGCAAATAAAAAGAACAAAATTGCCCCACCAAACAAGTGACGATTTTTAAGCTGACAAGTGATTTTGAAAGCAGACAAGTCACAAAATTGGCCTGAAAAAATCCGACCTGCCCGATTCGAACCAGCGCCCTAGGGATGGCTGATGGATCCCCACTATAGTCCTCCGCTCTACAAACTGTGCTAAGGTCGGTTTTTCTTGTTGCGTTTAAAAATACTATTTATTAGTTAATTAATCTAAGCCCTCCATCTCATCTAAACATTGCTAATTTGTTTACAAATGCATATTTTTGTATATTGGATAATTATTGTGAAATTTAGAGCATGGTTGTTAATCATTATTCTTATTTCTTTCTACCCTACTTTTCTCTGAACTTTCTCTGTTTGATTAATAAATTTTATAAACCAAAACTAACTTATAAAAAAAAAACTAAACATATTAGTTTTTAAATTAAACTAAGTTTTTGAAAATTAAAAATAGAACAAAACACAAATTTTTCATGTTTTATACAAAAAAAAATATCTGAGAATGGAAGTTGATAAATCAGAAGACCAAATTAAAATATTGTAGGGACAACTAATGTTCTCAAATACAGAGTACAAAGAACTAATCATAATCATAACATATATAAATATATGGATGTGAAAAAAAATTTAGACTATAATATTCTTATTTATTTTTATAATTATAAATTTACCCTTATTTTTAATTTTTTAGAATATTATATTCTTATTTATTTTTTATAATTTCAAATATATCCATATTTTTTAAGACTATTAAATCTTTATTTTATTTTTTATAATTACAAATATACTATTATTTTTTAAAAATAATTATAAATACATTGATTTTTTAAAATAAAATTTGTACGATATATAAAATTTTTATTTACTTTTAGAAGAGATGCACTAATATATCTCAACAAAAATATATGAGTTTGACGATTAAGAGAAGTATGAAGGTTGTTGAATATAGCGTTCACTCAATTATATGTTCATTGTTTGATGATCATCATTAATTTGAGTCAACTTTAGTGCAATTAAATTAAATAGAGTAAAACTGTAATTCTATTAAATTTACACTTATTTTTTAGAATAATATATAATTTTTAAATTAGATAAAAATAAAAAAAAATAATATTAAAAAGATAATAAAAGATTGCTCAATATCATATGGATTTTGATCGTTGGTCAGGACACTTTTTTTTTGCGGGCCAGGACACTGTTTGCAGGCATATACATGTAAGAAAACGAATAACTGACCTAAACGTGACAAAATATTGTTTGTCTCTAAATGTGAAAATTAAGTAAAAGTTACTTGCATTAAGTAAAAGATAATTAAATTAAATAATTTATTTGTTATTAATTTTTTTTATTTTTATTTAATTTTTAATAATTCTGTCAGAGCTAAAAAAATGAAGTAAAAAGTTCTACAATTAAATAAAAGATAATTAAATAACTCAAATTTTATTGGGTGATGTGCAAAAATAGGCAAGAAAATAAAACTATTTTACAAATACAATAATATTTGAAAAACATACTAAAAATAAAAAAACAGAATAAAATATTCAGAAATACAATAGTTTGACCTAGTGTTGACCGCACTTTGACCATATTTTTTCAGCCAGTGAAGCGAGTACATCCAGAGTACATACTGGTAAAATAACACTGAGTACAATCAAAGTACAAACAACAAAAATAAGAACAAATAGAGATCAAACACAAAATAAAAAATCGAGTACGTATGGAGTACAACTCGACTAAAAATCGAGTACAATGAGACCAAAATGAATCAAATTATTTAACACTTATTAGTTACACCAACAAAATCTCTCCAAAAAAGTTAGTACAACAAGTGTACAAATGGAGTACATGATGAAAAAATGAAAATAAAACATAAATATTAGGAATTGGAAGCTTATTTTTTTATGACTTATAAAATTAGAGTACAACACGAGTACATTTCATAAAAAAATGCTCATATAAGTGAGTACAATACGAGTACATGCACTAAAATTTGACCAATAAAGGTAAATGTGGAGTACATGTAGAGTACATGTGGAAAAACCAAACCACCAACAAAATAGAGTATAAAACCAAAACCTTTATGTTTTCTTTATTATTCGAATAAAACATGAGTACATGTGGAGTACAAATAGAGTACAAAAGCCAATTAAGGCATTATTTTTTACAAATTAAGACTGAATACAGAATGAGTACATAGCGAGTACATGGTGAGTACAAAATCAAATTCCCCAATCCATCAGCTGTTAACTTGGACTCCTCAAGATCACACTTAGTGGACCCTTCCACCCCACTCACGACATCCAGAAGTCGGTGACAATCCTCCAGGATAAATGCCTCCATGAAAAGCGAAAGCCCTGTCTGTAAAACCTAGAGTCCCTGGAAGCAGATGGAGGCAACGAAGACGATGTCGACAACGAAGAGGCAAGGATTACAGGCAAAGAGGAAGTAGAGGAGGGTGGAGACACATGCGGTGAGGGAGTTGCATTTGGCATGGAGATCGAAGGCTTGGAAGGAGGCCCGAGGAGAGAGAGAGAAAAGAGCGAGAGAGGAGTGACGTGACTGAGATGGATAGAGGAGAAGGCGAAGATGCCGACGTAGTCGTATTTGTCTTGGAGATCGAATGTCTGATATGAGGACCGAGGAAAGAGAAGCGAACCGAGGAGAGAGAGGAGAATAACAAAGGAGGGGATGCTGCTAGGGTTTTGAGGACATAAAACTGAGGAGGGGGAGGACCAAGGAGGCAGATGAGAGTAGATCAGGGAGAAAAGTGAGAGAAAGGGAAGTTAGAGATGCGAAGGTAGAAAGAATGGAAGAGAGAGAAGGAAGAGAAGCAGGAGGAGAAGAAAATGGTGTCAGAGTTAGAAAGGAAAGCGACAGTGAGGTGTAGAAGGAGAAAGAGAGAGGAGAATAAAGAGAAGAGAGAGGGAGGAAGAAAGAGAAAATTTGAAGGAAAAAAAAAAGAGAATATAAATAGTGTAGTATTAGAGAAATGAAAAATAGTATTGTTGTGTATTAGAAAACATAATTATTAGTATTGTTGTGTATTAGAAAACATAATTATTTGGGTTCCATTTGTGAAATCAAAATAGGAAAAAAGGTCATGGGGTGTAATTTTCTTAATTTTTTTGTTTTTACTTAATTTTTAAAAATTTTATAAAAGGTTAAAAAATTAAGTGAAAGGTACTTAAATTAAGTAACTTATCTGTTACTTAATTTTTTTTTATTTAATTTATTAAAATTTAGTAAACAGTAAAAAAATTATATAAAAAGTGTGAAAATTAAATAAAAGAAAATAAAATTAAATAATTACTTAATTACTTAATTTTTTTACTTTTACTTAATTTATTGAATCTATAACGAAAAGTGTATACTCTCTACAAAATTAACGGTCCACACTAATTTCCTTCCATGCAATGGTCAAAATTCAAGTGCCTTATCGAGATACAAAATAAGTGTCTCACTGTAGAAGTCCTCCCTGAGCTATCAAAGAGACAAAATCAACTTTTAACAATTTGGAATCCTGATGTCGGATAAGATACAAAATAAACAGAACTGAACTCTCATGGAGCACATAAATGTCCGTGAAGATTTGTTTCCTGACAAAACACAAAAAAAACTATATTTAGTTGAAAAAATAATTTTTTATTTTTATTTTTTATTTTATTTTTATTTTTAAAATAACATAAAAAATAATAAAAATTTTAGTGTTATATGAATAAATTTTTTATTTTTCAATTTTTGTTTTCTAATTTTTTAAAAAAATTGAAAAATTTCTACAAGTAAACATACCCAAATATCCTAGTAAGAGCTAAGAATCCACAGAGCAGTAACTGAATTTCTTACTGTTGAGCTTTGTTTGGATCCTCTTTGATGCTGGGGTTATGGATCAAATCTGCTAGCTTAGATTACAGGAGTGTTTGATTGCTGTTCTCATGTCTTCCAAACCCGGATGGTGCCATCCACAGAGGCAGTAATCAAACTTGTTACCTGTCAAAGCTAGCACAAACTCCATTAACTCAAAGATTGCATAAAAACATAACATGCCTCTATCAAACTCAAAGATTCAACACACTCTCAGAGAATGTAACTTCCCAGCTCATTGGGTTGCTAGGCTTGGTCTTAGTTTGTTAGATACTACTTTTAGTTTTAGATAATTTACCTCCTAAACTTATGCAGTTTTTCTACTTGGATGTTGTATTTCCTATTTGATATCCCATATTAATAAAATTCCCTCTGCTTATTCGGCAGATCGACTTAGTTGAGTTGGTGGGTAAATGAAGTCAGTCTAACTAGATTGACTTAATTGTGAAGTAGTCTATTTCATTAAAAAAAAATCCAAATGAAAAATTGCAATTTTTCGCCACATTATTTTTCATATTATCAGACAAAAACATTGGTAACTATCAAATAGTCTATTGAGAAGAAGTCCTTAAAAAGGCCTATGGAAGGAAGCTTCAGGACCAAAGTGATCTTAAGAAAGTTTCTTATTGATATTGTCAAACTACTGCTACAGCTTAAGGTAGGCATCACTGAAGTCAACAAATTAAAAACAGAGGTTTTATTAGATTCAGTTTGTATTCTGCAACTATACAGTTTGTATAACGCAAGGATCAATTCTACCTTCTTAAAGTTATAAATGGTCCACTAGAGTTATGAACTTGAAGCATGGATTAGATTATTATTTGATAGACGGGCCAAGGCTGTATTGGAAACAAAACTAACTAGAATCATAGCAGCAGAAAACTGGCTTCGAACAGTCATCATGTGAAACAAGTTTGTTTTGGTTGACAATATTAACTAGAAATTACAAATATTTCAGCCAGTTTTCTCCGACTTTTTACATGCTATTTTTTAAGTGAAACTTTTTACATGGCAAGTGAATACTAGTGAATAAGACTTTCACCATTTTTATGCCAGCAGCTCTCAATGTATAAGATGCGAAAATTTTGAAGAGTTTTCTGGCATGAACTGGGTATGATTCCTCAGTTGAAAAAAAAAAGGGAGTACGATCCCAAAAGATTATTAAGAAAGGTACCAAGAAATATTCTGATGGGATTTTTATCTCCCTTTTCTGTGCAGCTAGCACAAACATTCTGTTATTTCTTCCCTTCGATTTTGTTCCGAAAATTCCTCTGCAACTTCTCCAAGTTGCTCTCCTCGGACAACATTGCTCTTCTCAAAATCCCTCCCAAGGAGAAGTCATCAGAGACACAAACCCACATCTTGACTTCAAAATCTTTGATCACTTTATGAACATCATCATAAACAAGCCACACAAGGGTGGTTTTTCCAAGTCCTCCCATCCCAACTATTGGAACCACTAAAACATCCTCAGCAACATTAGAGTCGCTCTTTAGACGCTCTACCATTTTCTCTTTGTCCCTCCCAATGACGCTTTCCTTACTCTCAAAAGAATGAGCATCGCTTTCCCTTACTTTGCTGCTGTATGGCATTTCAGCCAGTCGTTCCACAGAATAAACTAGATTTATACACACCCAAAATTCAGGTTATTTTGATTAATTAAACCTTATAGGCATATCACCATGTCATTTATTAATGCCACGTGGCATGTCAAATCATCACCAAAGCCTTCTTTGATGACATGTAACATGTAATGTTAATATTTTGTCCACGTCAGCATTTAACAAACAAAATGGACTATTGATTTTGCTAAGACTTGCTCAAAAAAATGTAGCTGATAACTAAATATGTCCAGTATGTGGTAGAGATAAGGAGACGACTGTACATGCTTTGTAACCTGTGATTTTTCTTAGTTACTCAATTGCAATAAAGTTTTGGAAAATTGAAAATCGAACAAAAACCGAAATTCTTTTTAATTGAAAAGTTTAACTATCATTTTAAAAGAAACAAATACCTGTTAAAGAGACGAGTAATTGTAACAATTTGGAATCCCCACACCGGATACAATACAAAATAAACAGAACTGAACTCTCATCATGTCCGTGAATATTTATTGCCCGAAAAATCATACAGATTCTATCAAGAGCTAAGAATCTACAGAGCAGTAACTGAATTTCTTACTGTTGAGCTTTCTTTGAACCATGCTGAGATCCTCTTTGATGCTGGGGTTATGGGTCCAATTCGCCAACTGAGTTTACAAGAGTGTTTGATTGCTGTTCTCATGTCTTCCAAACTCGGATGGTGCCATCCACAGAGGCAGTAATCATGCAGTTCTCCTTCGGGTGGTAGCTCACACTTGTTACCTGTCGAATCAAGCACAAAATCCATTTCACTCAAAGATCAAATAAAAACATGACGTCACTCTATCAAACTCCAAATCAAAAATCGCAAAGCAGCGATTTTCTGCAACATTATTTTTTGAATTATCAGACAAGGACGTTGGGATCAACTAGTCTACTGTAAGGGTCCTTAAATAGGCCTTGTTCAAGTTTTGCATGAAAGGAAGTTTCAGGAACAAAGTGATCTTAAGTTTCTTCTTATTGATACTGTCAAACTACTGCTACACTCCTTGGCTACAGCCTACAGCATAAGGTAGACATCGTCGAGGTCAACAAATTAAAAACAGAGGTTTTCTTAAATTCAACTCACAGCTTATTCTGCAATGTTTCTAAACTTATGCAGACAGAAGCACGTTGCACAAAATTATAATTTAAAAATAATTTGTGGAACTCTAAAAATAGACAACCATTAGGAGGATTGAAAGACTAGTTAATAAAGATGGATACAAAAATAGAAGAACCTAATAGAAGGATTGTAACTCATATGGGAAGCCATTGCATAGTTTAAAACCAAATACATGATTGCAAGGTGGAAGCTTTATGTAAAACACATCAATTTTCGAACCATAAAAATAAAAAGGAAAGTTGTAGTCTCAGCAAAAGAAAATTTTGAAATCATGCAATTGTCACCAAAAGAATCTTTAAGCCATGCATATCAAAGTCTTAGTATGAGAAGAGCAGAAAAAGTATGACAATTCAATATCATACTTTTTTTTTATCATGAATTCAATATCATACTACAAAGTGCCAAAGTATGAATAAAATTTCTGAAAAGATTACCACTGAGGCATGAGCACGAAAACTTGACACCACGGTAGCATCCACAAGATCCCAGAAGTAAATGTAGCCATCCTCAGATCCACCAGTTATATGTGCATCACTATTGGTAAGGCAACAATCCAGTTTATATGACTGAAGCAGAGCAACCAAGAAACAGATTAACACACATGGAGAT